>BPLR01006371.1:0-103310 GCA_021605095.1 Caerostris extrusa
TCCTCTGGAGCAAAAGAAAAAATTAAATTTTAATTACAAATAGCATAATCAAAAGAGTTCATCATAAATGCATGTATACAGTGCATAAAATAAAATAAAAAAAAATGTTAATTTCATTTAAAACTTTTTCTTTCCATCAAAACACTATTAAAACATTTTCTTTAAACCATTACAACCTTCGAATCAGTTCTTCTTCTTATTAATTATCTATTCTTTCGAATCGCTAAAAAGCAGAAAATGCAATTAGCTATTTATGTTTTCAAAAAGCACCGGATTCAAAAACGAACTTGTCTCACTGTTCTTCTAATTAAAGGGAATTTATAATAAAGTGTGAACAAGGAATTTTAATTAGCTGTGTTTGTTGAGAGGTGTTCCAACTTAACGGGGGAAGATTTCTGTTATTGGAAGGTGTTACTCCAATGATGAAGAGGATGGGGGAGCAAAAAAAAAAAAAAAAAATGGAAAGAGAATAAACAGAGATCTAGAAAAATAATTTTAGAGAAATGAATGGAGGTATAAAGGGAGAGAAAAAAAATTGACGGGTTTGTCTTGATGAAAGCAGGCTATTTTAACAGGAATTGCTAATCCATTTCGAAAAGAGGAGGATCGTTGGTATTTTTAAATTGACCTTTTCAGGGCGGTGGAACGAAAAGAATTGGTGGATAAATCTGGAGAAGTGGGATTAGGTTGGAGGAAAAATCTTGCAAAAGACTCCGGAGAGAGAAAAGTGTAAATACCTGAAGATTATATATAGAAGTAGGTTTGCGAAGGGTTTTATAGAGTTGTAAATTTGGTTTTGTTTGCAGTTTTTTTAAAAAATTGATTAAAAGAGGAAAATGAAATAAGCGTGCATATCTATTTAGAGTTCCTAGTACGTTTTTATTAGATGTTCTTTTTGCCAAACACAGAAAAGTGTCTTTAAAATAAAAATTTTTTAGTATCTGTATTTATTAATTTACTTAGAAGCTTACTCCTTTCAACTACAAATAAATTATTGAAATATGTATTTGGATTTAGTTTGGTTAATAATTCAATCAATGTTTTTAAAACAAATGATAAAACATGTTATTTAATACAACATATATTTTTCTAATTCTAATCAAAATGCATCTACTTCTGTGTGGGTGTGTGTTTTTATGATGTATGAGATGATTTAATTTACTTGACACTATGTAACTTGTAACTACATATTTTAAATACTAATTAAAAAAGAATTTTATTTAGATTCAAGTAATGATACTAGACTGTATTCAGTATTAATTTTCTGGATTTAAACACGTCTACAACTAACATAAGTTGAGATGTTTGTTTGCACTTGAGAAGTATTCTTTACTTAATGGTGAAGATTTCGTTATGGGAAGGTGTTACTCCGGATGATGATAGAGAGGATGGGGAGCAAAAAAAAAAAAAAGAAAGAGAATAAACAGAGATCTACAAAAAAATAATTTTAAAGAAATAAAAGGAGGGAGAAAAAAATTGACGGGTTTGTTCGATGAAAGCAGGCTATTTTAACAGGGATTGATAATCCATTTTGAGAAGAGTATCTTTGGTATTTTTAAATTGACATTTTCAGGGCGGGAGAACGAAAAGAATTGGTAGATAAATCTGGAGAAGTGATTAGATTGGAGGAAAAATCTTGTAAAAGACTCCGGGAAAGAGAAAAGTGTAAATACTGTAGATTATATATAGTAGTAGGGCTTTGTATAGAGTCAGATTAGGTTTTGTTTGGCAGTCTTTTTTTAAAAATTGATTAAAAAGGAAAATGAAATAAGCGAGTATATTTATCTAGAGTTCCTGTACGTTTTTTATTAGCATTGTGAATTATCAGAGTAAAAAGAATTAAACTAAGGCGTTTAAGGATTTAAAAACACACGTCATTATAAGTAAGCAGAGAATTAGCTGAAAATTTTTATCTGTATCTATAATGAATTGCATTTTAAGAATTTAGAAGTTTAATTAGCGGTTAAGAATTTATCGGTCTGTATGCCAAATTATCCATATAATAAATTTCAATTTATTTTTTACATGAATTCATTAAATAAAAATTTCCTAAGCATAAAAATAAGGCTTTGAATTTTCTTTTTATAATGTCCGTGTAGCCATATTTTGTTAACTTTCTCATTTATGCCACTACGCGTTCATATTTTACATGCTTTATTTAATTTCTATTTGCATATTTATCTTCTCTAAAAATTAATTATATCATTATTGATTATGTAATAAACTTTTAAAATCATATCTAATCTTCATTAGTAATTAATATTTGTATAAAAAAAATTGCTTAATTCTTCAAAAAATTCAAAATAATAAATAAATTCATAAAAGCGCTTATTAGATTTTGAAAGAAATATTTCTTTATCTTATTTATTTATTTTTAAATTCCTTCAGGTGCAAAAAAAAAAAAAAAATTTAATTACAAATTGCATAATCCAAAGAGTTCATCATAAATACATGTATACAGTGCATAAAATAAAATAAAATAAAATAAAATGTTAATTTCATTTAAAACTTTTCTTTTCGCATCAAAACACTATTAAAACATTTTCTTTAAAACCATTACAACCTTCGAATCAGTTCATCTTTTCTTATTAATTATCTATTCTTTCGAATCGCTAAAAAGCAGAAAATGCAATTAGCTATTTATGTTTCTCAAAAAGCACCGGAGCAGCTTTTCAAAAACGAACCTTGTCTCACTGTTCTTCTAATTAAAGGGAATTTATAATAAAAAGTGTGAACAAGGAATTTTAATTAGCTGTGTTTGTTGAGAGGTGTTCCTACTTAACGGGGGAAGATTTCGTTATTGGAAGGTGTTACTCAATGATGAAGAGGATGGGGGAGCAAAAAAAAAAAAAAAAAAAAAAGGGAAAGAGAATGAACAGAGATCTAGAAAATAATTTTAGAGAAATGAAAGGAGGATGGAGGGAGAGAAAAAAATTGACGGGTTTGTTCAATGAGAACAGGCTATTTTAACAGGAATTGCTAATCCATTTCTGAGAAGAGGAGGATCGTTGGTATTTTTAAATTGACCTTTCAAGGCGGGATAACGAAAAGAATTGGTGGATAAATCTGGAGAAGTGATTAGGTTGGAGAAAAATCTTGCAAAAGACTCCGGGAGAGAGGAAAGTGTAAATACTGTAGATTATATATAGTAGTCGTAGATTAGGTTTTGTTTGCAGTTTTTTTTTTTTAAATTCGATTAAAAGGGAAAATGAAATAAACGAGTATATAGTTCCTAGTAAATTTTCTATTAGATGTTCTTTTTCCAAACATAGAAAAGTATCTTTAAAATGAAATTTTATTATCTTTTTTTATTAATTTCTTTGAAAGTGAGAAACATACACATTTAACAACAGATAAATTATTGAAATATGAATTTGTATTTAATTTGGTTAATAATGCTTTAAGAATTCAATCAATATTTTTACAACAAATGATAAAAAATTTTTATCTAATGCATCATTTTTTTTTGTTTCTAATTCTAATCCAAATGTATCAACAAAAAATATGGAAGCACCAAAACACATATTTCACATAATTATTATAATAATTTTATTTAGATTCGAAGAATGATACAAGACTTTATTCAGTACTAAAATTTGCAGTAAAATACAATTACATCAAACATGAATTGAGATGTTTGTTTGTACTTGAGAGGTGTTTCTACTTAAAGAGTAGATTGTTTGTTATTGGAAGGTGTTACTCCAATGCTGTACAGGATGGGGAGCAAAAAATGGAAAGAGAATAAACAGATGTAGAAAAATATTTTTAGAGAAATGAAAGGAGGATGGAGGAGAGAAAAAATTGACGGGTTTGTTCGATCAAAGCAGGCTATTTAACAGGGATTGCTAATCCATTCCGGGAAGAGGAAGATCGTTGGTATTTTTAAATTGACCTTTTAGGACGGGAGAACGAAAAGAATTGGTAGATAAATCTGAGAAGTGGGATTAGGTTGGAAGAAAATCTTGCAAAAGACTCCGGAGAAAGAAAAGTGTAAATACTGTAGGTTATATATAGTAATAGGTTTGTGAAGAGTTTTGTATAGAGTCGTAGATTGAGTTTGTTTGCATTTTTTTAATTGATTAAAAGGAAAAATGAAACAAGCGAGTATATTTATCTAGAGTTCCTAGTAATGTTTTTTATTAGATGTTCTTTTTCCAAACATAGAAAAGAATCTTTAACATTAAATTTTATTATCTATATTTAATAATTTCTTTGAAAGTAAGGAGCATATTTCTGTAACTACAGATAACTTATTGAAATAGATATTTATATTTAATTTTATTTAATGATTCTTAAGACTCGATTGATGTTTTTAAAAGAAATAAAAAATAATGCTTAACATTTTTCTAATTTTAATCCAAATACATCTATTTCTCTCAGTGTGAGTTTTCTTGATGTAATTTACTTAAAACTATGTATCTTACAACTAAACTTTCGCCACATTAACTCAATACATGCATTATATGACAATGTCTTTTAAATAATCAGGCTGGTTTGCCTAATAGCAAGTAAATAATTTGAATAAAATCTAAAATTCAATGAGAGTCCTTATTATTTTATTAATTTCGCATCACAAATCGGTAAATAATATTTTCTTTATAATATTTAAATAATATTTAATATTAAGATTTTAAATTGACTAAAATTATAATTTAGATATGCTTAAACTGAAAACACCCGAAAACAGAAAAAATAGGATTTAAAAATATAACATTATCTTCCGATGATAAAATAATATTATATCTTGCGATCCTATAAATTTAATACTAATATAAGGTCAAATAAATTTAAAATATTGTTATAATAATGTAGCGTGCATTAATTTATTCTTGCAAATCAGAATAGTTTAAACGCTTTGGTAATAAAAACCAAAATTATAAAAAAAAAAAAAAAATTGAACTGTTTTCTTGATGTAGTATTTATTTCTAGAACACTTTGAAATAATGTATGATATGAGAAGTCAGAATATTTTACAAACATTACATGCTCATGTTGTAACTATTTTTAATTTTTAATTTTTTACAGAAATAGACCTTTCACTTTCTTTGGTTCACATATATGAAAACATTAATATATATGAATGCATTTTAGATGATATTATTTTTAATTAATGATTGTGAAGGCAGCACCAAAATACCCTTGTTAAATACTAACTAAAAATAATTCTATGTAGATTCAAATAATGATACAAGACTATTCAGTACTAATTTTCTGGATTAAAAATATCCTTTAAATTAACATAAGTTGTAACAAGTAATATAACTAACTATAACTAAATAGTCTATAATTAATACAACTAACAATTATACTAATTATGCTATAAACTATTACAACTATTATAAATAGGTCTACAATTAAGTACCCCTTAAATATATTTCTCATTCATGAAATATTTGTGATGTAATATATTTATGATTATATATATATAATCATAAATGTGATGGTTAACATAATGAATGAATATTAAATGTAAATTCTTTTATTACCTTCATGTAAAAGGTTATATAGCAATTAAATATATGTCAGAAAAACTTATTAATATAATTGTATTACTGGTTTTTATATTAATTATTAAATAAATTTTTTATAAATATCTAATGACTAAAGTGATCCTCAGAAGCATTTTAGCTGATGAAATTTTTGCCGATGATATCAGTATTATAGCAATGAAACATCAATGAATTTGATGAAAATATAACATTAAATAATTTTATTATTGTATTGTTTAAGGATTATAATTCAAAAATTTATTATTTTTTACATATTGTAAATTAAGAAATAGAATATCATATATGTTATCACATGTTGAATATTTCTTTTTTGCAGATGCATATGCAAAATATATTTGTCTTTTAATTTTCCTAGAAATAGACATCTATTTAAAAATATATTTCCTTCTAAGTATTGCAAACAGTTCATTTTAAATGATTGCACATTCTTATACGATTTTTTTTTTTTGAATAAAGACATCTTCAAAATTTATTTGACATAAAATTCCATTAAAAGATCCCTGAATGAATTTCTGGAACCAACATATTTTAATGGAATTTATTCAAGTGAGCGCATGCCTTCCAAAACACACAAACGCATGCTTTACTTTCCTATAATTATATTTGAAGTAGTACATATACAGACCAACATCTTTCTTAAACTGTCCATGCAGCTTTGTGTTCTAGTATTGCACCATTTACGAAATCCATGTTTGTTCTCAACTATGACTAATTAGATCACATGCTCTTAAACGTCTTATTCTGTAGTATGGAAGGCACACATAATGTTGGATGCTGCTTGTATTTGAAAGCTGCAATTATTATTTTCTTTGTTGTCTTAGGAGAAAATTAATTAAATCCGATTTAATTTCAAAACACATATTTTGGAAAATTAATTTTGCTGGATAAATTTAATTTGAATTGAAGATGCTGGTATTATGGCATGGGTTTTGTTCACTTGGTAGTGTGTTGAAGATAAATTCATTTTTTACCTGAACACTGATCACCATCATAACTTAGTTTAACGAGGATGCATTGTAGTTTTATTTTAATAAAGGAATAAAATACTTTATATTTATCTTTTGAAAATTTTAATTAAATATAAATGATTTCGATTTGTAATAAATGCATATTATAGCACATCATAGTATGTATAGTATAGCATAGTATCTTATAGTACAGGAATAAAACAAATTAAAAATATTTCCAATGTTTTTTTAATTATTTAAAATTGAATTTTATTTGCATAAATTTGAAATACTTTCCTTTTTCTCTAACAATAGCAGTTCAATAAAATCATAAAAATAAAAAATAAAGGATATGTAGCTAATTATTTTGAAAACAAAGTAGTATTTATTTTTATGAATCATTAGCTTGATTAGAAATCTTTATTATTTTATTTAGCGAAACATTATTGAGATTTGTAACAATTTCTCGTGTTTCTCACCAATAATTTAACAATATTTTAAGATTTTATTGAATTGTTCGAGAATTCAATAAATAAATTTGAAAATTAAAAATTTTCGTTATAAAATGAGACAAAAAAAAATACAAAAACATTATTCTGAATATTTAGTAATTATAATTACATTTTGTAACAACTATATTTACACTTTTTTTTGCAAATAAATGAGAAACACCATAGAAAATTACGAATATCTCGATATTTCACACACTGATATTTTCATAACAAGCAAGCAAATTTAATTTCATAGCCAATAAGCATTAACTTCAATCACAGTAAAAGTTTCTATTATGCCATTTTTAAGACGTAATAAAGACTAAATTTACAAATGGTGTTTTTTTCATTGTCTATATTGCAATTTCATGAACACCCCAAATTATTGTTGGTTCAATATTGTAGAAATTTTAAAAAATAATTGGACCATTTCTAATGTCCTCACATAGTCAAGACAACCAGTCAAGTCTGTCTGTCCTGAATCCTAGAACTCTTTATCTATTGGTGAAAGAAAACGAAACAAAAGCTCTTAATCAATGACTCCATCCAATAGATAAAGGAACGTGTTGGCTATTACGACAATGACTACAATGTTAACAGATACAATGTAACAATGTATGCGGATAGCAGTGCTAAATCAAGCATTACAGACGGCAACACAATTTGTCTTCAATATCCAATTTTATTTCTCAAAAATAACTTAAATAATTGTTTATTAGAGGATTGTCGAGGAGATTGGAATCAGAACAACACTTGGACTAAACATTTTCGAAATCGTACATAAAGTCACAAAAAATCATTGAATTCATTCTAGAGATGAAATTATGTTTGCAAGTGGTCATGATTCAATTACAACCTACATCAAAAGATTCAATTATTCAGAAGGTTACTTCCGCTTCTGTAGATAATCTGAAGAACCTACAGAATCTACTTCTCTGAAACTACTTGTCCTCTTTCCAATTCATGGCGACTTAAAATCCTTCTGAACATTTCAGTGGCATAGAAATATAATAAATAATTGATGAGCCAATGCAAATTTATCAATGTAATGAACTTTATAAAAGAAAATGAAAAATTAATCATCAGAAAAATCATTTCCCTGATACATTAATTGAATTCTATGCAGCAATTATTTAAATTAAAAAAGCATTTTTATGGTATGCTCCTTAGACTGGCAGTTGTATAATATTTTAAATATTATGTCATACTATATTTTCCAAATCATATTTATAACCTTTGTTTAATCCTTCTGTATACTATACTTTTCGTTTTCCTGATGCTTTTGTTGATTTCATAGAACCATGGCATATTTTTTTTTAATAATTCCTTCTACTCCTGTAAATCTGTAATTATTTTTCGTATTCATTTTTATTATTTTTTAATAATATTATTATATATCCGATTTCACCTTTTAACTAATTGGCGAGAGAAACACAACAAAAGTTCTTAAGCAATGACTTCAATTACTTTGGACAAAGACGCATGCTATTATGATGAAAGAACTCCCACTCTGGAAGAACAAGAGTGGGAGGAATGCTGAATTATTGTGCTGCAAGCCTGAGCTGATCCAAGGGCATCAGTGTTCGCTATAAAAACGTGCTACAGCCTCCTTCATATCACACTAGATACTTGCAGAATATTTTTTAAGACGACTGACTTTAACCAAAAATGTCCACAGATTTGCCTGGTTTAGCATCTTAGTCCATCGTAATAGTTTTCCATTAGAATGACACCGCGTAGAACTCGGCGATGAATCTATCCTCAATTATAAAGCGAATGGCCTTAGGATTTGGGTATGGAATTACCAGCCCAGTAATTTCAATAAGGCTTTATTTTATGAAAACAGATGGACCGTTTCTTTCTAAGGTGATCATATCTTTTATTATGGAGGTTATCTACATCAATGATATATATTATTTATTTATTGGTGATATTTTTTGCGATATTCGTGCTCTCCTATTCATTCTGCGTGCAAGTTTAACTGCATCAATGAATTAATGAAAGCATCTTGAGGGACCATATGGGATTTCATCACACGTCATTCTAGTAAACTACCTAGTTAGATAACATCTGATTCCATACGACTCCCATAAATATAGAGAGCCTCCAACATTTAAAATTTTTCCTTAGCTAGTAAGGTCACAAGATCTTACGTCAATTGCTCATGTATACATCATGGTAGGTTGCAATATAGATTATAGTAGGATCCAGATAAGCGAGATTTTGAACATCCTAAAAATGTTGCACGTAGCCAAGCTATATTTTTCCAAATACTGATGTTAACATTCAATAAACAATTGTTATCCATCGTATTATGGCTCTGAATGTTTTATCGTTACTTGTGTATGATCATTATTCATGTTCAATTTCAGTAAACCAGTCGATTTTGTGTTAGTGTTTTTTGTAATGTATTTAATTTTTTTACAAAGTATCAATTTGATTATTATTTTCTTATTAAATTGATAATATCAATGAGTTATAGTTCTTTAGGTTAAAGGATCATTAACTTCCACACATGTAAAATTTTATTAAATGCACTTTTATCAACATTAAAAGTGTTAAATAGACATTATCTTTAAATAAATTATTAAGCCATTATAGATTGCCATGAATTGTTTCTTAATTTTTCTCATGCGAAACATTTAAGCAAAGTAGTTATCTTCCTATAGTTTTCTAGAAATATTTTCATATTTGTTTATAATACTTATGTAAATATAATCTAACAATATAAATCTGCCATTTTTCCTTGTGGATTAGCTTCAAAATTTCTGGCATTATAAGATGAATTTCCTGAGGTTTTTGTGGTGGGAGAGATAAAGATCTTTAATTACTTGCATGTATAATATTTGTTGAGAAATAATATTGGAGCTATAAATTTTAAAGATTTTTATGTGACATTTTCTAAACAATAAATGGTACATTTTTTTGTACAATGACAATTTGTCTTCACAAAACCATGAATCACAGCTAAAAAAATCAATAATAATTCGAAAAATTACTTTAACTGTCAGTTACTTCTATTTTGAAAATTTAGGTTAACACCAATTATTTCCGAATTCTGAATATATTACTTTGAATTCATTTTTTAAATATGGGGCCTGAATGGCCGAGTGGCTAGCGCTCTGGCGCTCGGTACCACAGGTTTCGGGTTCGAGTCCCGGCGGTGCCATGGATGTTTGTAGTGGTTCGGAATCCACTTTAAACTGTAGGTCCCGGTCTAATAAGATCGTTGAGCGTTGCGGGGGCATTGTTACTCCGTGGCTTATTTCCAAGTTACACGCGCCCCCTGGTAATGCAAAGTGAGTACGTCTCGGCAGCGCTTGCCTTAAGGCATCCAAGACCAAGCTGTCTAAAATGTTTGCCAGCTGCATTAGAAAGAAAAAAAAATTAAATTTGTTTTTATAAGTCAAGAAATAAAATGCCTTTATACTAGTTATATTAAATCCAGGTTAATAAGTATTAAATATCGCAAAGAAATTAAGTAACTAATGTCATTCACCTGCTGAAGTGCTATTAAAATTAATGAATGCATTTTAAACCTGGCACCCCTTTAATGATTCAAAAATGTCAAATTGAAATCAACGTCACTTGTGAAGTAAGTGGAAAGAATAGAAAGTGTCTCGCTCACTGTAAGCATTTATTAAACAGTCACCACTAATTCCTCTTCGTAACCCTATTTGCAAATCGGTATCCGTCAACTATCTGTCCCGAAAATGAAGCGTCGTCTTTCCAAATTGGCTTGGTTAGGATTTAATTGTTTAATTTTCCCAAATGCAATTTAATCTTCTAAATGCAGGGTTATTTCGCGAAGATGATCGTGTTGTGATAGCTCACGTTGGTTTAATTCCGTCGAGGGGATAGTGTGAGCTCGCGCAGTTTGATGGGTTTAAATTTATTTCTGTGTTTAGCCATCCATTACAAAATTAAACAAAAATTATAAATTATTATAAAATTTTCGTTTCAAAATTTGTAAGGATGAAGAGAACTATACATTAGTTTACGCTTATTATGTTTAATGTCTGTTATATCAATAAGGTAAAATAAATTGAAATAAAAATATTAGTAGATACATAAAATTAGGAGGGATAAAAATTTTTCCTTTAAATATGGACAAGTTTGAATATTTTATTATGTTTCATAAAGATTACAGTTTATTTGAAAATTATTAGAAAGTTCTAAAATAAGCAATTAAAGAAATGAAGCATGGAATAGGAAATTGTGAATAAATATTTCATGTATCTACACGAAATAAATAAGTACTTTTAGGCAGTATTCAATTAAAAAATACTGATAAATGCTTTCAAATTAAAATGTCTACAAAGTAAGGTTTATATGTATGTATGTATGTATGTATACACAGTGTCAAGTATGTTTTATGCAGCTGTGTCATTTGTGTAATTGGCATACGTAAGTTTTACCTGTGAAATTTAGAAGATGGCAAACAAAAAAAAAAAATTATTTTTAATGGAAAAATTTAAACTTCTTTTTATTGCTAATTTTTACTAAAAACGTTTGAAAGAAAGAACTTTATAAATATGATATAACGAATAAATATAGCATACTTCTAAATTTATAAATGTCAGAGAAGTCAAAATATTACATTAGGTGTTTGAATGTCGTCTTTCTAATAAATTTGAATCAGACATCAGTCTTACCATTTATGTTAATCAAAACCATTTTTTGAAAGTTTGATATAAAATGGCATTCAAAAATCTCGTATACACTTTTGCAATAAGCAATATAATTTAATGAATTATTCATTCTAAATAAACAAATTAATAAAACAAAAACTTCTGATAACAAATTGCCTAGATGAACGTGTAAAAACCAAATTGTATTTCACCAAATTTTTGAATGAGCCTGCCCTCGACAGAAATGTAATTTTACATTTTATTCAACTTCAGTTCATATTTTTAACTGAAATATTAATCATACGAATTTATTTTAAATTATATAAGAACAGTTTTAATATTCTTATAAATTATTTAAATATTTTTCTTGGATATTTCACTTGAAATAAGGTTTAGATGAACTGAAAATAAAGTTTACCCTAAATGTCCCCTTGTCCGAAATGTAGAATTTCTTTATGACTTTTACAATTTCTCTTCATGTTATAGTCTATTTCCTCGGAATAAAACAATACTTATCCGTCTTTTATGTCGTCTACATGTCCTCAACTTAAAAAAAGGAGAGAGCCAAAATAGAGAAAACTACGACAAAATAAAATGATGCGTACTAGGCAGTAAACTAGGGCCGTTATCCTGGCGTTGATGTCAAAGAATTCACAAACGAATCGTTCGGATTTGATGGTTAGAAGCCATAAAAACTCTCACTGAAATTCGAAGAATAGAAAGCTTCCATTTTTTATAGGAGTTTACATTAAAGCTTCCGGTTCACTTCTTTCGGAGACTCTGCAAAGAGGAACAACTTAAAAAGGTCTTTGAAAGAATTGATGAGTTTTGTCTTAGTTTTTATTTTTTTACTCGTAACTAGAGGTTTTACTACCATGCAAAAAGCTTCCAATGGTCGTAAATATGATAGCTATTCATAATTGAGAAGAATTTCGTATCGCAATCTCTAAATAAAAAGTAATAAACTTTATCACATTTCGTAGAATGGAGAGTTATAAAAAGACCAAAATCTAAAACCAATATTTGTCAATGCTAGTTTAAGACATTTCAGAAGATTTATTCCAAAATAATAATCAATATTTTAATTTTGTTTGAGCATTTAAATGTTTCATATATGTTTAAAGAACCATTTTAATCAAAATGAATGCCTCACTTGCATTATACATACGTCGTAAATGCCATGATGTTTAAAACTATATATAAATATTTATCTTGACTGAATGTTTAGAAATTTATGAAATTGGCAAAACGATGCAGACAAAAAATTATAGCTATTTCATTAACTTACACGTTTTTTTTTTCTTGACTCGTAACCAGAGGTTTTACTACCATGCAAAAAGCCTTCCGTGGTCGTGGATATGATAGATATGTATAATTGATAAGAATTTCATATCGCAATCTCTAAATAAAAAGTAATAAATTTTATCACATTTCGAAGAATGGGGAGTTATAAAAAGACCAAAATATAAAGCCAATATCTTCCATTGCAGGTTTAAGACATTTCAGAAGATTTATTGCAAAATAATAAATAATATTTTAATTTTGTTTAGCATTTAAATGTTTCACATCAGTTTAAAGAAACCATTTTAATCAAAATGAATGCCTCATTTATATTGTAAATGCATCGTAAATGTCATTATGTTTAAAACTATATATAATTGATTATCTTGAATGAAATGTTTGGAAATTTATCAAACTGATAAAACGTTGCAGACAGAAAAATAAACTAGAAGCTTATCGTTTATTATCATTTAATGCGAAATCAAAATAAATCTTTTCCTACCATCTATTCTCTGCTGGTCTTGTTACTTAGAAAATGCATTAATAAATTATACTAAATAATCTTTCTATTCAATTTCTCTCAAACTATTACATGGAAATTTATATGTAATGGTTATATTCATAATATTTCGAAACAAATAATAGATGGTATATTATTAATATAGTTTAAAAGACATAAACGATTTTTTTATTGAATTTCCATTTGGATATGATTATAATATATTTTTAACAGTTACTTTTATTTTTAATAATCTCACCAAAAAAAAATTTAAACACTAGGTTAAATTATAAAATTGTGATGGACAGAAATGAATTCATTGCATTAAATTTTATAAATATCGTATTCACTTAAAATATTTCTGAACATTTATTAAATATAAAAACATAATTCACCAATTTCTTTTTGAGACAAACTAAACTAAAAAACAAATCATATATTAAACATTATTTTTGAGAGAAATGTTTTAATTTATTAACTATTATGTTTACTTGTACTTGAATTGAAATTAGAGATTTCATTAAAATATCTGGCTAGAAATAAAATAATTGTTTTCAGATGGACATGCATGTTAAAAATTTATTAATTATTTCTAAAAGAAAACAATTTAAATTGGCTTTTCATATACTTTCAATATCCTTCTAAAAAAAAAGTACAAAATCTTTCATTTCTAAAATTGAGAATGATATAATTAGATTTATTGCATTAAATATTATATATATCTTAATCACGCATAATATTTTTGACGATTTATGAAATATATAAATATAATTCGACCAATTTTTGTAAGAAAAACTGAAATAAAAAACAATGCATCATATATTAAAAATGAATTTTGAGAGTATGAAATGTTTTAATCTATTAACTATTATAATTATTTGTATTCAAAATAGTGACTATTAAAATATCTGCATAGAAATAATATAATATTTGTTTTCTGGATATATGTGTTGTAAATATATTAATTATTTCTAAAAGAAAACTATTTACAAATTGATTTGTCATATGTTCTATCGATATAACTCTAAAAAAAAATCACAAAAATGTTTGATTTCCGTGCATATAAATACGAAAATGATTTTAAAAACTTATTTGTTCTTTTGGTATAAAATTGCGTTGATTAATATTTTACATTAAACATTATGATAAGGTTAATTAATATCATATTTCATTGATCATAAAAGGGTTGATTTTTAAAAAATTATAATAGGTTAGCAATACGACGTACTAAATTTAACTTACTTTTAATAACGATTAATTTATTTTAAATAATGATTAATAATAACCTCTGATTGATCCTTTTAGTATATCTTATAATAAAAAATGCAAACAGCGGTTTAAAAACGTTTTTTTAAAATAGAAATGGGAAAAAAATTCTTTACTAAAAATATATAGCTGTTACCATGATGCTTATTAAACATAGCATAATAACCTCTTAAAACCAAATTAGTTTAAAAACACTCCAGTTAAATATAGAAGAGTCTTTAAATATAAAAGAATTTAACCGTAATATGTTTATAGACTTCCTTCCAATCTGCGAGTGTAAAAGAGGAATAGGAGGATTTACCCTTTTCAAGTTAATCCTCAAAACAGTCAGGTAAAAATAACCAAACAATTCAAAACATTGGAATAAATCCCTGGAGCTTAAAATGACAGTCTATATTCTTTGGGTTGTGAGTGAACTTTTCCGAGGAAAGAACAAAGAACGGTGAAATTCGCTATGGGAAAATACGCCACTCTGATTTATCTTACAAAACACAGAGACTCGGGGTATTAACTCAAAAAATAGTGCTTTGCAAAGGTTGGAAGAGCTCTGCGTCGATCACGTTAAAGTTCCACAAATTCTTTTTAAATCAGTATAACAACCTGTAGAATTTATTCAACTCCAATAGAGAAGTCCTTAAATTATTTGGATCTCTAACGTTGAGGGCTTGTTATTTTGATTGAACATTGGTTCTATTGAAAAGGATCTGGTTTTCAATGCGATTAACAATGAGTACAGGAAGATAAACATTTGAAACTTCAAAATAAAAAGAAAAAAATAATATAAGAGAAAAATATTTTTCTGTCTCGTAAAATTGTATTTATAAATGTCATTGAATTTATAAATACCATTGACTTCAACATTTTACATTAGGTGGTTTGAATGTCGCAACTTGACAAATCTGAATCAGTTATCAATCCTTCCATTTATGTTAACCAGAATAATTTTTTGAAAGTTTGATATAAAAGGTAGGGAAATGCTTCGTATACACTTTTCCAATAAGCAATATATTTTGATGAATTATTCAAACTAAATAAATTAATTAATAAAAACCTTTCGATATCAAATTATCGAAATTAACATGTGAAACCAAATTGTATTACAACAAAATTTTTGAATAAACCTTCCCCCAACAGAAATGTACCAGCTGGGCTGAAAAGTTGGTAGGCTAGCATAGAAAAATTCTTTTTTTTTTATATAATTTGATTTTATTATTCAATACAGTTGCCTTCGAAAGCGATGCAACGATTATAGCGGTCATACAATCTTTCGATACCATTTTTATAGTACGATTTGTCTTTAGCCTCAAAATAGGCTTCAGTTTCAGTGATTACCTCTTCATCGGCGAGAAATTTCTGTCCAGCAAGCATCCTCTTGAGGTCTGAAAACAGGAAAAAGTTACTGGGGGCCAGATCTTGAGAATACGGTGGATACGGAAGCAATTCGAAGCCCAATTCATGCAATTTTGCCACCGTTTTCATTGATTTGTGACACGGTGCATTGTCTTGATGAAACAGCACTTTCTTCTTCTTCAAATGGGGCCTTTTTTTCCGCGATTTCACCTTTCAAATGATCCAATAGTGCTATTTAATAGTCGCTGTTTATGGTTTTTTCCCTTTTTAAGATAGTCAATGAATATTATACCATCCGTAGCCCAAAAATATTGATGCCATAACCTTGCCAGCCGACTTTTGCGTCTTTCCACGCTTTGGAGTCGGTTCATCACGCGCAGTCCACTCGGCTAACGGTCGATTGACTTCCGGTGAAAGGATGGAGCCATGTTTCATCCATTGTCACATATCGACACAAAAATTCGGGTTTATTACGATTGAGCAGCTCCAAACACTGCTTAGAATTATCAATTTGTTGTTCTTTTTTGCTCGATTGTGAGCTCGCGCGGCACCCACTTTGAACAGAGCTTTCGCATATCCAAATATTCATTCACGATATGTCCAACACGTTCCTTTGATATCTTTAGAATCTCGGTTATCTCAATCAACTTCACTTTTTACGGTTATCAGAAATTATTTGTGGACTTTTTTTATGTTTTCGTCGGTAACATCCTTTTTGGGGCGTCCGCTGCGTGCATCGTCCTCGGTGCTCATTTCGACTCGTTTAAATTTAGTAAACCACTTCTCTACGGTTGGTTTTCCTTGTGCAAAGTCCGAATAATGTTTAACAATCCAAGCCATAACCTTGCCTTTTTATCCATTTTTTCAAACTAACAAAAGTTGTTTCACTAAAAATGCTATAACTCACATACTAATAGTGCAACAGCTCTCAAATTTATACACGTGTCTTTTGAAGGTTAGGGCTAATTAAAAAAAAATATATGGATTTAATACTAATAGCGCCATCTATGTGTCAGCCTACGAACGTTTCAGCACACTTATTATATATATATATATATGTACGTGTGTGTGTGTGTGTCTCTCTGTGTGTGTAATATATATACACACATAATTAAAACATTAATACTTAGTTAAAATAAAGACATACGTTTTTATACGTTTTTCAAAGAGTTTCTTCTAAATTATTTAACGTAACGTAACAATATTCCGTGGCAAGAGGATTCTATGAAAATCCTGTTGATTTGTTAACAATATTTTAATGCAGTTTTGATTAGTTTTGAAAACATTATGTGATATATACTAGATCTAAAATGTTTTGATTAAAAATGATTCATATTAAAATTGATTGTTTTCTTTTTTTTCTTTAGGTGAGTTCCATTTCAACTAATATGAAATATATAGCCAGCAGGTAAAATGATATTTTCCTAAGTATTAATCTTTTAAATATTTGACATCGCATTGTTCAAGGGGACACAGAATACGCCACTCTGATTTATCTTACAAAATACAGAGACTCGAGGTATTAACTCAGAATGGTGCTTTTTGCAAAGGATAGAAGAGCTCTGCGTCAATCATGTTAAAGATACACAAGTTCCCTGTAAATCATTATAAAAACCAGTGGAATTTATTCGACTCCAATAGAGAAAACTTTAAATTATTTGGATCTCTAACTATGAGGGCTTGCTATTTTGATTGAATTTTGTATTAAATTGGTTTTATTGATAAAGATCTAGTTTTCAATGCGATTAAAAATGAATGCGGGAAGATAAACTTTTAAAATTACACTATAAAAGAGAAAAACTAATATAAGAGAAACATTTTTCTGTCAAGTGAAATTGCATTTATAAATGCCATTGACTTCAACATTTTACATTAGGTGATTCGAATATCACATCTTACAAATCTGAATCAGTTATCAATTATACCATTCATGTTAACCAAAATAATTTTTAGAAAGTTTGATATAAAAGGGTAGTCAAACACCTCGTATACATTTTTGCAATAAGCAAATTAATTTAGTAGGTTATTCAGCCTCAATAAACCAATTAATAAAAAACACTTTCGATATCAAACTTAACATGAGAAACAAAATTGTATTTTACCAAATTTCAATTTGGTTTTTCAATTTCAATTTTTATTTCAATTTTCTTTTTTGTTTTGCCGTCAACAGAAATGTAATTTTCAATTTTATTCCACTTCAATTCGTATTTTTAACTAAAATAGTAACCATATACGAGTTTATTTACACTATTATAAGGACAGCTTTACTCTTATAACTTATTACTTTTAATCTTTTTCATGGATATTTCACTTGAAATAAGGTATAAATGAACTGAAAATAAAGTTTACCCTAAATGTCCCCCATGTCCGAAATGTATATTTTGTTCATGGCTTTTATAGTTTCTCTTCATCTTATAGACTATTTTGTCGGAATAAAACAATACGTATCAGTCTTTATGTCGTCTACATGTTCTCAACTTGAACAAGAAGAGAGTCTAAATAGAGAAAACGACGACAAAATAAAATGATACGCACTAGGCAGTAAACTAGGACCGTTATCCTGGCGTTGATGTCAAAGAATTCAAAACGAATCGTTCGGATTTGATGGTTAGAAGCCATAAAAAACCTTCACTGAAATTCGAAGAATAGAAAACTTCCATTTTTATAGGAGTTTAGATTAAAGCATCCAGTTCCCTTCTTTCCTAGACTCTGCAAAGCGGAACAACTTAAAAGGTCTTACAGATAATTGATGAGTTTTGTCTTATTTTTCCTTACTCGAAACCAGCGATTTTACTGCCATGCAAAAAGCCACTCATGTTCGTAAATATGATAACTATGCATAATTGATAAGAATTTCGTATCGCAATCTCTAAATAAAAAGTAATAAACTTTATCATATTTCGAAGAATGGAGAGTTATAAAAGACCAAAAATTTAATACTAATATCTTTCAATGCTGATTTAAGACATTTCAGAAGTTTTATTCCAAAATATTTATCAGTATTTTAATTTCGTTGAAACATTTAAATGTTTCATATGAGTTTAAAGAACCATTTTAATCAAAATGAAAGCATTTATATTATACCTTGTAGATGTCATGATGTTTAAAACTATATATATAAGTGATTATCTTGAATGAAATGTTTGGAAATTTATCAATTTGATAAAACGTTGTAGACCGAAAAATAAACTAGAAAGCTTATCGTTTATTATCACTTAATGCGAAATCAAAATAAATTTTTTTCCTACCATCTATTCTCTGCTGGTTTGTAGTTAGGAGATACAGTAATATATTATACTGAATATCTTTCTATTCAATTTCTCACAAACTATTACATGCAGTTTTAGGTAATGGTTATATTCATACTATTTCGAAATAAATAATAGATGCTATATTATTGATATAGTTTAAAAGATATACTTTTTTTTTTTTTTATTGAATTTCTATTTGAGTAAGATTATAATAAATTTTTAACAGTTACTTTTATATATAGGAATCTCACCAAGAAAAATTCAAACACTATGTAAACTTCTAAACTTGAGATTGATAGAAACGGACCCGTTACTTTAAATTTTATAAATATTTTAATTACTTAAAATATTTTGAAGATGTATTAAATATATAAATATAATTCACCCAATTTATTTTATGAAAAACTGAATTAAAAAACAAATCCTATATTAAAAATGATTTTTGAGAGTATGAAATTTTTAATTTATTAACTATTTTGTTTACTTGTACTTGTATACAAAAGAATGGCATTATTAAAATATTTGCCTAGAAATAATATAAAAAGTTTGATATAAAAAGTCAGTCAAAAATCGCGTATACACTTTTGCAATAATCAATACAATTTAATAAGTTATTCATCCTAATTTAACAAATTAATAAAAAAAAATTTCGATATCAAATCAACATGTGAATCTAAATTGTATTTCACCAAATTTTTTAATGAACTTGGCCTGAAAAGAAATGGGATTTCACATTTTATTCAACTTCAGTTCGCATTTTTAACTGAAATATTAACCATACTAATTTTTTTACAACGTACTGACCGCTTTAATCGAATAACTTTTTACTTTTAATATTTTTCTTGGATTTTTCACTTGAAATAAGATTTTGATGAACTGAAAAATAAGTTTACCCTAAATGTCCCCATGCCCAAAATGCAGATTTTCTTCATGGCTTTTACAGTTTCTCTTCATGTTATAGTCTATTTCGTCGCAATAAAACAATACGTATCCGTCTTTATTTCGTCTACATGTCCTCAGCTTGAACAAGAAGAAAGTCAAAATAGAGAAAACGATGACAAAAATAAAAATGATACGCACTAGGCAGTAAACTAGGACCGTTATCCTGGCGTTGATGTCAAAGAATTCAAAACGAATCGTTCGGATTTGATGGTTAGAAGCCATAAAAACCGTCACTGAAATTCGAAGAATGGAAAGCTTCCATTTTTTATAGGAGCTTACATGAAAGCTTCCGGTTCACTTTTTCGGAGACTCTGCAAAGAGGAACAACTTAAAAGGTCTTAGAGAGAATTGATGAGTTTTTTTCTTACTCGTAACCAGAGGTTTTACTACAATGCAAAAAGTTGTCCATGGTCGTATATATGATAGCTATGCATAATTGATAATTTCGTATCGCAATCTCTAAATAAAAAGTAATAAACCTTTATCACATTTCGAAGAATGGAGAGTTATAAAAAGACCAAAATGTAAAACCAATATCCTTCAATGCTGGTTTAACACATTTCAGAAGATTTATTCCCAAATATTAATGAATATTTTAATTTTGTTTAAGCATTTAAATGTTTCATATCAGTTTAAAGAAGTATTTTAATTAAAATGAATGCGTCATTTATATTGTAAATGCATCGTAAATGTCACGATGTTTAAAGCTACATATAAGTGATTATCTTGAATGAAATATTTAGAAATTTAACAAATTGATAGAACGTTGTAGACAGAAAAATAAACTAGAAGCTTATCGTTTATTATCATTTAATGCGAAATCGAAATAAATCTTTTCCTACCATCTATTCTCTGCTGGTCTTGTTATTTAGAAAACGCATTAATATATTACATTGAATATATTTCTATTCAATTTCTCGCAAACTATTACAAGGACTTTTGGGTAGTGGTTATAATCATGATATTTCGAAATAAATAATAAACGCTATATTATTGATATGGTTTAAAAGACATAAATGACTCTTTTTTATCGAATTTCTATTTGAGTAAAATTATAATAAATTTTTAGCAGCTACGTTTATTTTTAAGAATCTCCCCCAAAAAATTCAAACTCTATACAAACTTAAAAATTGAGATTGTTAGAAATGGATTCATTCCATTAAATTTTTATGAATATTTTATTTACGTAAAATATTTGTAAAGATGTATGAAATATAAAAATATAAGTCACGTTATTTTTTTTTAGGATAAACTGAAATAAAAAACAAATCATATATTGAAAATGATATTTGACATTATGAAATTTTTAATTTCTTAACTATTATGTTTATTTGTACAAGTATTCAAAATAGTGTCTTTAACAACAACTCTGCCTAAAAATAACGAAAATAATTGTTTTCAAGTAGATCAATATGATTGGATATGAAAAGACAATTTGTAAATTCGCGATATTTCATATCCAATAAAAATCGCAAATATTGTTATTTTCTGAACACATAAATACAAAACTGACTTTAAAAATTCATTTGTTTCTTTGGTGTAAAATTACATTTATTATAATTTTACATTAAACATTATGATAAAATAATTAATATCATATTTCATAGATAAAAAAACAGTTGATTTTTTAAAAATTATTATAGATTAGCAAAGAGATGTACTAAAATTAACAAACTCTTAGTAACGAGTATTTTATTTTAAATAATGATTTATAATAGCCTCCCTTAGATCATATTATTTTATATTATAATAACAAAATGCAAACAACGGGAAAAACAGTTTTTAAAAATAAAAGCGGGAACAAATTATTTTCTAAAAAGTAGAAAAGCTGTTTCTTCATACCTATTAAACACAAAATAATAGACTCATAAAACCAAATTAGTTTAAAATACTCCAGTCAAGGTTAAATATAAAAGAGTCTTTAAATATAAAAGAATTTAATCGTAGTATGTTTATAGACTCCGTCCAATCTGCAACTGTAAAAAGAGATAGGAGGGTTTATCCTTTTCAAGCTAATCCTCAAAACAGTCAGGTAAAAATAACTAAACAATTCAAAAACATTGGAATAAATCCCTGGAGCTTAAAATGGCATTCTTTGGGTTGTGAGTGAACTTTTCCGAGGAAAGAACAAAGACTGGTGAAATTCGCTATGGGAAAATACGCCACTCTGATTTATCTTACAAAATACAGAGACTCGGGGTATTATCTCAGAATAGTGCTTTGCAAAGGGCTCTGCGTCAATCACGTTAAAGTTACACAAGTTCCTTTAAATCAGTATAAAAACTGTGTATTTAACTGTAAAGTGTATCATACGAATTTATTTAAAATATTGTAAGGACAGTTTTTCTCTTATTATAAATTAATACTTTTTAATCTTTTTCTTGGATTTCTAGCTTGAAATAAGGTTTAAAAGAACTGAAAAATAAGTTTACCCTAAATGTCCCCATGTCCGAAATGTAGATTTCCGTCATGGCTTTTACAGTTTCTCTTCATGTTATAGTCCATTCCTTCGGAATAATACAATACGTATCCGTCTTTGTGTCGTCTACATGTCGTCAGCTTGAACAATAAGAAAGTCAAAATAGAGAAAACGACGACAAAATAAAACGATACGTACTAGGCAGTAAACTAGGGCCGTTATCCTGGCGTTGATGTCAAAGAATTCAAAACGAATCGTTCGGATTTGATGGTTAGAAGCCATAAAAACCCTCACTGAAATTCAAAAGAATGGATAGCCTCCATTTTTTATAGGAGTTTACATTAAAGCTTCCGGTTCACTTCTTTCGGAGTCTCTGCAAAGAGGAACAACTTAAAAAAGGTCTTAGAAAGAATTGATGAGTTTTGTCCTAGTTTTTTTCTTATTCGTAACCAGAGGTTTTTACTGCCATGCAAAAAGCCTTTCATGGTCATAAATATGATAGCTATGCATAATTGATAAGAATTTCGTATCACAATCTCTAAATAAAAAAGTAATAAACTTTATCACATTTCGAAGAATGGAGGGTAATAAAAAAGACCAAAATGTAAAACCAATATCTTTCAATGCTGGTTTAAGACATTTCAGAAGATTTATTCCAAAGTATTAATCCGTATTTCTAATTTTGTATAAGCATTTAAATGTTTCGTATCAGTTTAAAGAACCATTTTAATCAAAATGAATGCGTCATTTGTATTATAAGTACATCGTAAATACAAGACGTTTAAGACTATATATAATTGATTATCTATTATATATATGAAATGTTTGGAAAACTATCAAATTGATAAAACGTTGTAGACAAAAAATGAACTAGAAGAATTTTATTGCTTATAATCATTCAATGCGAAATCAAAATAAATCTTTTCCTACCATGTATTATCTGCTGGTCTAGTTACATAGAAAAGGCATTAATATATAATACCGAATATCTTTCTATTCATTTTCTCGCAAACTATTACAAGTAGTTTTAGGCAATGGTTATATTCATAATATTTCGAAGCAAATAATAGATGCTACATTATTCATATAGTTAAAAATATATTAGTGATCTTTTTTACTTTGAATTTCTATTTGAGTAAGATACTTTTATATTTAGGAATCTCATCGAGAAAATTCAAACACTATGTAAAATTCTAAAATTAAGATTGATAAAAATGGATTCATTGCATTAAATTTTATAATATCTTAATCAATTAATATATTTTTTACGAAGTATTAAATATAATTCACCCAATTTCTTTTTACGATAAACTGAAATAAAATATATATATTTATTAAAAAAATGATTTTTAGAGTATGACATTTTTTAATTTATTAACTATTACGTTTACTTGTACTTGTATTCAAAATAGTGTCATTATTAAAATCTTTGTCTAGAAATAATAAAATAAGTCTGATATAAAATTTCAGTAAAAAACCATTAAACACTTTTGTAATCAGAAATATAGTTTAATGAGTTATTCATCCTAAATAAACAAATAAATAAAAAAACCTTTTGATATCAAATTATCTAAACTGACATGTGTTACCAAATTGTATTTAACCAAATATTTTGAATGATCTTGACCTCAACAAAAATGTAATTTCACATTTTATTCAACTTTAATTCGTTTTCTTAATTGAAATATAAATCACACGAATGTATTTAAAAGATTAAGAGCAGCTTTACTCTTCTAACTCATTCCTTTTAATCTTTTCAATTGAAATAAGGTTTAAAAGAACCGAAAAATAAGTTTATCCTAAATGTCCCCATGTTCGAAATGTTGATTCTCTTCATGGTTTTACTGCTTCTCTTCAAGTTATAGTCCATTCCTTCGGAATAAAACAATACATATCCGTCTTTATGTCATCTACATGTCCTCAGCTTGAACAAGAAGAGAGTCAAAATAGAGAAAACGACGAACAAAATAAAATGATACGTACTAGGCAGTAAACTCGGACCGTTATCCTGCCGTTGATGTCAAAGAATTCAAAACGAATCGTTCGGATTTGATGGTTAGAAGCCATAAAAACCCTCACAAATTCGAAGAATGGAAAGCTTCAATTTTTATAGGAGTTTACATTAAAGCATTACATTCCGGTTCACTTCTTTGGGAGACTCTGCAAAGAGGAACAATTTAAAAGGGTCGTAGAGAGAATTGATGAGTTTTTTTTCTTGACTCGTAACCAGAGGATTTACTACTATGCAAAAAGCTCCACATGGTCGTAAATATGATAGCTATGCATAATTGATAAAATTTCGTATCACAACCTCTAAATAAAAAGTAATAAACTTCATCACATTTCGAAGAATGGGGAGTTATAAAAAGACCAAAATGTAAAGCCAATGTTGTGTGCCAAAGCAAGAACAAGCCAAAGCAAGTGTCAATGTTGGCTGAAGACGTAAAATACTTATATCAAAATGTTAATCAACATTTTAATTTTGTTTCAGCATTTAAATGTTTCATTTCAGTTTAAAGAACCATTTTAAACACAATGAATGCGTCATTTATATTATAAGTACATCGTAAATGTCATGATATGTTTAAAACTATATGTAATTGATTATCTTGAATGAAATGGTTAGAAATTCATCAAATTGATAAAACGTAGTAGACAGAAAAATAAACTAGAAGCGTATCGTTTATTATCACTTACAGCGAAATCAAAATAAATATTTTCCTACCATCTATTCTCTGCTGGTTTGTAGTTAGGAAATACAGTAATATATTATACCGAATATCTTTCTATTCAATTTCTCGCAAACTATTACAAGGAGTTTTGGGTAATACTTATATTCATAATATTTCGAAATAAATAATATATGCTATATTATTGATAGAGTTTAAAAGAAATATTTTTTTTATTGAATTTTTCAGTAAGATTATAATAAATTTTTAACGATTACTTTTATTTATCAGAATCGCATCAAGAAATATTTAAACAATGCAAAATTATAAAATTAAGATTGATAGAAATGTATCCATTTGCATTAAATTTTATAAATATCTTAATCACGTAAAATATTTTGACGATGTATTAAATATATAAATATAATTCAAGCTATTTTTTAGGATAAACTAAAAATAAAAAACAAATCATATTTTAAAAATTATTTCTGAGAGTATGAAATGTTTTAATTTATTCACAATTATGTTTACTTGTACTTGAATTCAAAATAGAGACTTTATTAAAATCTCTGCCTAGAAATAATAAAATAGTTGTTTTCAAGTGGATATGCGTGTCGTAATTATATTAATTAGTTCTAAACGAAAAAACAATTTACAAACTGACTTTTCATATTCTATCAATATGATGTCTAAAAATCCCAACAAAATTTTAATTTCTGCACAGATAAATATGAAATTGATTTTGAAAACTTATTTGTTCTTTTGGTATAAAATTACGGTGATTAAAAATTTAGATTAAATCTTATGATAAGGTTAATTAATATCATATTTCATTGATCATAAAATGATTGACTTTTATAAATTATAATAGGTTAACATTGCGATGTATTAAAATTAATTTACTTTTTAATAACGAATATTTTATATTAAATAATTATTTATAATAGCTCCTTTTGATCCTTTAGATTATCTTATAATAACAAAATGGAAACAACTGGAAAAAAAACCAGTTTTTAAAAATTGAAGTGGGAAAAAGTTCTTTACTAAAAAGTATAAAAGCTGTTTCTTGATACCTATTAAACACAACCTCGTACCTGTAAAACCAAATTAGTTTAAAACACTAAAGTTAAGGTTAAATATAAAAGAGTCTTTAAAATATAAAAGAATTTAACCGTAATATGTTTATAGACTGCTCCCAATCTGCGACTGTAAAAAAGAGATAGGAGGATTTATCCATTTCAAGTTAATCCTCAAAACAGTCAGGTAAAAATAACCAAACAATTCAAAACATTGAATAAATCCCTGGAGCTTAAAATGGCAGTCTATATCTTTGGGTTGCGAGTGAACTTTTCCGAGGAAAGAACAAAGACCGGTGAAATTCGCTATGGGAAAATACGCCACTCTGATTTATCTTACAAAATACAGAGATTCTGGGTATTAGCTCAGAATAGTGCTTTGCAAAGGTTTGAAGAGCTCTGCATCGATCACGTTAAAGTTACACAAATTCTTTTAAATCAATATAAAAACCTTTAGAAATTTTATTCTACTCCAATAGAGAAAAACCTTTAAATTATTTGAATCTGTAACTTTGAGGACTTGCTGATTTGATTGAATTGTGTATTAAATTGGTTCTATTTAAAAATGATCTAGTTTTCAATGAGATCAAAAATGAGTACAGGAAGATAAATACTTAAAACTACAGAATAAAAAATAATATAAGAGAAAAAAAAAATATATTTCTATCTAATAGACTGATAAGGATTTATTAATTGTATATTCGCATAAAATTATATGTGCATATTATAAAGAGTCTTTAAATATAAAAGAATTTAAAGAATTCATTATATATTCATATTTTGCATTTAAAGTTCAAAGTGTCTAATAAATGTTTATTATTATACAGTGGTAGTGAAAAAGATAATATTTGATGATTTGTACAATTATAACTGTATAAATTAGCCATAAAAATAGATTTCAAAACACTAAATTTTCTACAAATATTTTAATGTGGGTTATTGAAATGATGAACTATTTGAGAAAAATACTAATTTTTAACGTTTTGGTGACAAAATATACAGCATTTTCCCATGTTACATTTAAAATATAAATTTAGAGGGCATTTTTTTATCCCAATAATTACAATCTTATGTGTTATATTTATATCAAGCTATTATCAACGTAATTACAAAGATTGAAAAGAAAAACAAAAGCAATTTATTGTATAAGTACTCTAATTCACAAAGGTAAAATATAAGTTTCAGGCAATGTAAAGTGGTAATGTAGAGAAGCAATGTATGCCTGGCATGGATCTAGAAATTCTGGCATGGAATTATTAGAAAATACCAATAATGAAAAGTTGAAAATTCCATCAAAAAGGAACACAAACTTTCAGAAAATATGAAAAAATGCTATGAAACAAATTGTCCAATAAATCCGTAAAGCCCTAAAGAAATTAATAAAATCAAAAAGAAATACATATAAAAACGAAAATAAATTACTTCTAACACACTGAAGATAGTTGTATAAGGGAAAAACGTACCTTTTACGAATTATAAACGTTACGTTATTTCTGTTTACTAGCTATATGAAAGGACCCAAGTCAAAAAATAACCAGTAAACTTTTCATGTATAATATACACAAAAACACATACACACATTAATGATATTGGCTTGATGAGATTGAAACAAAGTGATACTTCAACCTAAATGTTTCGTATAATAGAGTCTATATGATTACATATTTCAGGATAAAAAAAAGGATATCTTACTACTACGAGTCTGGACATAAGGAATTTATGTTAAAGTGATATCAACTGAAAAAAAGACATCACGATATCCTTGAAACCATGTGTAATATTTAACATAACATTGTAATTTAGTTTAAGCAATACCTAATTAAAGATAAAAACAGCAATGCAGAGGGCCATGTCCCATGCAGACAACATCATATCCTAGGTGTATATACTCATTAAAGCTCGATTTACTTCTTATTCATGAACTTTGCCATAGAATTTGGCTTTATTATATGTTTAACACACCTGCAGAATTTGTTCGTTTTCGGTATCCAAGTGATACTTTTCATCTGTATGTCTCTTAATGAATCCGATTAGATATCTTGTCATTACTAAACTTCATTCTACCGCAGGCAGAAAATCACTTATACGATTATTGTGTGGTATTGTAAGTAAACGTTTTTGGCTAACTATTCTGGATGATCTGGACTTTCTCTCGTAAGAGTTAATATGTTTCTAATATTTTATAGTAGAATGCATCTAATATCTCTTTTCTTGACTTTCGCAGCTTATGGGTGATATTTTAAAACTTTATGACTTCATAAAATCTGCTATGTGAAGCTATATATTGTCTGTTATATTCTATTGAAAACATCGCTTTTATTACATTGTCTTACGTCGTGTGAAAGCAGTCTTACTGGCAATAAAATATATCAATAAAGGTTGAATCTATTGATTCTTTCAGTATACGTTGTTGTTAACTTTAATAAATGTGAATTTTTTCATATTGATTCATTTATTTATTGGGTTGTAACTTATTGAGACATCTTATCAATTAGCATACCAATATATTTGAATATTCTTTGATAGATAAATTGATAGGGGATAAGATGGGATAGATAGAATTCATGAGATATACAGAGAAATTCACACTTTGTACGTCTCACAAAAACTTTTATAAATACATAATTATAATTTCACATTCATTTTATGTACAAAGTAACAGCAATATAATTAAAATGAAAGTAGTTAGGAAATTAATTAATCATTGTAGACATATATATTTTAAAACTGTATCAATATTTATAACGAGTATTTTTCAAAAACCAAAATTAATTAAAAGGCTTCACTTTGCTGTTTGAGATCATTTAGACTTATTTTGTATGTGTTAATGTTATACTTTATTTAAATATAGATGCTAGTCACATACATTTTTTGAAAGTTTAATTCCAGTGCTAATCATCAATTATGTTTAAGATAAATTTCATTTTAGTAAAGGAATTCTAATTTTAAAAAATAATTATAATTTGTATTTAGAATTTAAAATTAATTAACCTTGTTTTTAGATTAAAACTAGGCATTTCAACGTACATTAAATTAATAACCTTTAACTGTCATTAACTGTTTAAATTGTTTCTTTTATTAATAATATAAAGTTTTCAATAAAACTACAAAATTTAGTTACTTAAAAAATTAAACTAAATTATTATATTATTAGTTAAAAACTTAATAATATAATAATTTAGTTTTCAAACCTATTAAGACAAGCAATCTATATATTCAAATGCAAAAATGCAAAAACAGTTTGCAAATAAATTTTGAAAATATTTACGAGAAGAATGTTTATTAATTCTTTATATTTAATTAGTGATGTTTAATAAATTATAAGATGTCGATTAATTTCAGAGATTAATATTTATATATTTTTATTAAGAATTTTTATCGTATCTTTCAAAGAAAAAATATTATTATTAAATTATTGTTTTTCAGTATAAGAACTTGTTTTGTCTACCAGATGCTTCGCAAATAACTTATTCAGTACGTGATAAATGTAATATTCTCCAAGCAATCATTAATATTTCATGTAATTTGTTTGAACTCACAGATAAGATTAGAAAGCTAAAAAGAAAATTAAAGCATTCCTTTTACAATTGTTTGATAAAATATTTATTGAGATTCCTTCTCAAAGAAATTTGATTAAACTTTTCATATGTGCATAATTGAATTGTGAAAAAGAAATCTGAACTTTTTATTTTGATTTTATCAGATGCATATATAAATTTCAACTATATTATTCTGATTAAATTATATATGTTCCATGTAGAATCAGTCATTTTAATTTATTATGTGAATTATAATGACAATGTAAAATATTTCACATTGTATACATATTGTATATTAAATATATTTTTCAAAAATTAAATTAAATTTTTTTCAAAAATTCAAATCTTCAAGAAAATTATATTTTTGTCAAAAGCAATAAACGAACCCATCTGTACACATTCAGGTATGAGATAAATAAAATCAAATATTGGCATATGCAGCTAATCAAACGTTAAATAATAAAAAGATATGATTCAAAAAATAATTTTTATACTTGATCATACACGAATAACTGTTGTTTTAAATTTTTAAACTATTAAACTGTTAACTGATCTTAAAATAATTTTAATAAAATTATTTTAAGATCTTATGAAATTATTTGTTTATACTTTAAAGCTAATTATGTTGTTGTAGTTTTCTCATTCCGGGAGCTTTGACCTGAAGTCATTTCTACTTGAAAAGTAGATAAGTATCAGATTCATCTCTACCCTGTGTATACAATCTCTACCTTGCTCTAAGTGTGTACCACAAAGAGATATGGAGATATACTCCACATACTTTTTTTTTTTCACCACAGATTTGAATAAACGCAACCAAAGGAAGCATTTGGTAGCTCAAATCATCCTTCCCGTACCAACAACAGACATGGCAGTTTTCATGTCCATCCACAGCATATATAAGGAAGTATGGTGCTTTATTTATGCATGATGGCAAAGTCTAACTTATGATTTGGACAAATGCATTTACACTTTTGATTGATTCACTGTGACTCTTGCAGTTCAGTATTTATATGCAAAACTCAACTTTTGAGTTACATGTAAAGTGATATTCAAATATACACTGAAGTGACAAAGTCCGCGGATACGTCTTAATATCGTGTCGGCCTCCTTCGCCCGGCGAAGTGCAGCAACTCGACGTGGCATGGACTCAACAAGTCGTTGGAAGTCTTCTGCAGGAATATTGAGCCATGCTGTCTCGATAGACGTCCATAATTGTGCAAAGCATTGATGGTGCAGGATTTTGGGCACGAACAGACCTCTCGATGATGTCCCATAAATGCTCGATGGGATTCATATCGGGCAAATCTAGGTGGCCAGATCATTCGTTGGAATTGTCCAGAATGTTCTCTTCAAACCAATCGCGAACAGTTGTGGCCCGGTGACATGGCGCATTGTCATCGATAAAAATCCCATCGTTGTTTGGGTACATGAAGTCCATGAATGGCTGCAAGTGATCTCCAAGTAGCTGAACATAAGCATTTCCAGTCAATGTTCGGTCCAGTCGCACCAGAGGACCAAGTCCATGCCATGAAAACAGCCCACACCATTGGAGCCACCACCAGCTTGAACAGTGCTGACAGTTTGGGTCCATGGCTTCGTGGGGTCTGCGTCACATTCGAACCCTACTCATCAGCTCTTACCAACTGAAATCGTGACTCATCGGACCAGGCCACGGTTTTCCATTCATCTAGGGACCAACCGATATGCTCACGTGCCCACGAGAGTCGCTGCAAGCGATGTCGTTCTGTCAGTAAAGGCACTCGATTCGGTCTTCTGCTGGAATAGCCTCAAGAAAGCCAAATTTCTCCGCACAGTTCTAACAGGACAAAAAGTCCTTGTACGTCCCACATTGATTTCTGCGGTTATTTGACGCAGTGTTGCTTGTCTGTTAGAATTTACGAGTCTTTGCAGACGTCGCCGGTCTCGATTTGTTAAGTGCAGGCGGTCGACCACTGCGCTGTCCATGGTGGGATGTTATGCCTGAATTTCATACTCTCGGCACACTCTTGACACAGTGGATCTGGGAATGTTGAATTCCCTAACGATTTCGAAATGGCATGACCCATGCGTCTAGCTCCAACTCATTCCGCGTTCAAAGTCTGTTAATTCCCGTCGTGCGGTCATCATCACGTCAAAACCTCTTCACATGAATAACTCTGAACAGAAATGAAAGCTCTGCGTGGAAAGCACTGCGCATTTATACCTGTTCTACGCGATGCTACTGCCATCTGAAAATTTGCATATTATATCCCATGACTTTTGTCACTTCAGTGTATAGCGACAGCGGAATGGTATATAAGTTGTGTTATATATATATATATAAATATATATATGTTATATATATAAATATATATATATATATATATATATATATATATAATATATATATATTTATATATATAAATATATATATATATATATATATATATATATAAATATATATATGTTATATATATAAATATATATATATATATATATATATATATAAATATATAATATATATATATATATATATATATAAATATATATATATGTTATATATATAATATATATATATATATATATATATATATATATATATAAATATATATATATATATATATATAAAATATATATAGTATATATATAAATATATATAAATATATATATATATATATATATATATATATATATATATGTTATATATATATATATATATATATATATATAATATATATATATATATATATATATATATATATATATATATATATAAAAAATATATAGACACTCGTAGAATACGTTTAAATTAAACTGTTACAGGATCTTTTCTCTCATTCACTATATTAGTACCCTCTGGACTTATGTCATATTTCATAAAGCTAATTCCTTTGTTGTTTTTAATATTTATATTTTTTCAGTCCAAGAATAATAGATCTTAGGTTGCCTGTAATAATTTTCCAAGTTTGATGCTTTTATACAGCGGATAATGAAAACTATTTTCCTTTGTGTTAAATTTATAAATTATATTATGTTAAAATTGTAGATTATCCATGTGTGTGTGTTTATGTGTGCAATGTGCTAGAGTGTATGGGACAGTTTATCCGCGTGCTTATTTAAGAAAAGGCATAGCATATTTTTAAATAAATTGAAATTTTTTTTTTTGTCTTTTGAATACATATGAAATTAATTGTTTAAAATTATTTCTAAATAATAATTTAATACATATTTTTAAAAACAATATACCTCCAGTTTCCTTGCCAATAAATACAATTTATAACAAATAAATGGAGAAAATTACAGCCTTAGAAACTGGATGAAAAGCAAAACTAGATGAGAGACTTTGGGTGTTTGATTTGAAAATAACCGTATTTGTCCCCGTTATTCAAATTTAAAAGGTGTGTTAAATATTTTTTCTTTTTGAGATACATTTTTAATATTTATTTTTCAAAAGCATACTTACATTTTATTGATTGTAGTATCTCAAGTTATATACCTTTTGTAGTATTTGATTAACTTTAAACAAATTGTAATTTGCATTTTTAAAAGGAAGATTTTACATTTTAAACGGGTGACATTATTGAACATCTTCTGCAAGATTCTCAAAGTGCATAGCAAGAGAAGGGGTATCCAATCACCTAATAGCTGGCTGACACAGAAGATTCTTTACAGACTCTCTTCAACCCTTTATCTAATTTTTTCTGGCCAGACAGGTCGCCCAGCGTAGCGGTTGCTTGCAGTCTGGAGTTCGCAAGTGGTGAGGTATCCTTTGGCAGGAACCTGATTCAGACTCTCTGGCATCAAAAACCTATTTCTTCTTGTCTGCTCTGGATTTTCTGGGCTCATCCCTATCTATTGATGGGTGCAAAATTGGTCTAATGTTAGCTTCCATGGTAGAAGGGCAGATACACATGAAAATTTCCTTTGAGTGAGTGAATGTTTCTCTTTTTAGATGGAATGCAAGTCTGGCATAGGAGACCATTGGGACAGCCATTGAGTTCCATCACCAGTGGCGCGGCTCTGGCCTTTTGGGCTTGATTTGTGAACTGAGTTCATGATATAATTTTCAGTGGTCTGTTGGCCAAATTGCTAGCTACAATTTCATCCTACCTTCCACATTCTTCTTGCTCTCAAAAAAATCTTCGAGTAGTTATTCCAGGAATGCCACACAAGACTCTTGAAAATCGTGAACAAGCCAAAAACACTTCAAACGTACCATTGTACTCTCCTGATGATCCAATTAAAGCGTCAAAGCTGTGAATTAACGTTGATATCGCTTTTGGTTTTAAATCTGGCGCTGGCCTCACCATACTGGAATTGTTCTTAGGAACTCTCTTTTCCCAACAAGATTCATTTTGATGGAGTTGCTCTGCTTCTATAACTGCAAAGGAGCAAAACTTATTGAATCTGGCCAAATTTTATAAACTGATAACAGTTGTCACTAATTCACTCCTTGAAATTTGACACTATTTCAAATAAATCAAATCAAACTAAAGCAAAACTAAGAGGCATGTCAAAAATAATAATAATCTCTTTGGGCTCTAAAAAGAAATTGGATTAATTAAAAACAAACAATAATTCCCCATATCTCTCAAATAAATGCAAAATCAAAGCAATAATCAACAAAATATTCTACACTGTAATATATACAATAATCTTCTTAAACTAAGGATTTGATATGCAGGCTCTTTTTTGCTTTCTTGTATTCAGGCGACATTAACCAGTTAGTCAAGGATTGACTATAACTGAACAAATTTCATTTTTTTTGCTGTCAGCTAGCTAGCTATTTCTGAATAATTTTAGTATGCCTTGAAATATTAAATCTAAATATACTTATCTCTCAAACTGTCAACCTGAATTGCTCCACCCAGAATAGTTTTCAAAAATGGCAATCTGGTCGCCACATTGCTCCCAAATAAGGCATTCGGAGAGCGCATAGTTTTATGCCAATGTGATGCCAATTTAAGCCAACAATCTGATTGGTGGCTGCTCCTTGCTGACTTTACATCTTTTAAACAAAATAAAACATCATTTTTACATCTCCATACAGATAACATTAAGACTGAACCTGCCACGAGTTTCTAGCTAAGTATCCGAAAGATTCAATCGGTCCTTTATCTCCAAGGTTGTAGTGATGATGAACAGTCCTTGCATTTTTGATAATAAAGGAATACGACATAAACGGAATCACCTTCGGGTAATAAAGTGAATGCCTCTCTAATCCGCCTGCAAGCACAATGAATTGCGAAGCATGCTGGTGAAATTTTTGGTACGCTTAAATAAATTAATATCTCATTATATTTATGGCCCATCTCTCATGGCATTTAAAATTTTATAAAATTTGCTTTTAAGCTGAAGTCATTTTTTTTATGATTTGTCTGAATTTCTAATTTGATAGTACAAATTATTAATTAGTACATAGATAAGTCTGAAAAACTTTTTAGATTTGTTCCACAACTTTCATTCAACATGGCATGTTACAAAAATATGAATTAAAAGAGAAATAACATGGTAAATTTGAGAAAATAAAAATTACTCCCAAATGGCGCTTAATTTTGAGGATAACTGACTTTTTATAACTTTTACTAAAAGGTGTTACAACGTAATTTGAATGTGTAATAATCTAAAACTGATTAACAATTAAAATTAAACATTTCATTAAACTATTTCATTTGATAGTTAGTTACATCGAATATTTTTATAGGTAAGCATAAATAATTTTAAATTAATGCAATGTTTAAAATTCATAACTCCTATCTTTTTAATAATATTCAAAACAACTGTATATTATAAGAATATTTTTTTTTAATTAAACCATGTCTGCATATATGGCACGTATTAATTCCCGAATTTTCTGAAATATTATTATTTTATTTATATACCTCACTATATGTATTTCAAAAATTTATATTGTTTAAAAGGCGAAATTAAAATAATATTTTTTTAATTTAATAAAACCTAACTGATATTTTTATACTATCTTTCATTCAGAAAAATATTTGCATTATTTTGTAGGCAATTATTAAATATTTTTAAGTAAGCAGAAAAAGGCGTTTATGGTTAATATTAATTTAACTGAAATCCAAGCATTATAAGATTGAAAAAAAAAGCGCAACATTTTTACTAAAAGGTATTTTTAAATAATATGCATTTAATATAATTTAGTATGTTTTATTTATTTTTAAGACTTTTTCCTTTACGTCTCTATTTCACCCAGAGAAATAAGTTGAGGAAGAAATATTTTATACTGCGTTAAGAAATGCTACAATTTAATGCTTAAGAACTGGTTCAGAACATCTAGTGCATCAACTAGTTAAATTAATTATGTATACTATTAAGCCAAATGCACCCAAACTACGCCAACAGTCTCTTCTCGGAAAATGGCTAATTAGTGTCACAGATGTCGTATGTCGTATACTGAGTAGCGTGATCAGCACTAGCAAAACACCTTTCTCTAACTAAAATATATCTCCACTGAGAAATAAAGCATGATTCTATGCAAAGTATGCTAGAAGTACAGCCAAATTTCAACCTAATTTAACTCACCCATCTCCACATTATTGTAACTCGATTCTTTATGTTTATTAATATCCAACTGATTATCAACAACCGTGTATATCTACACATACGGTTTATCAACTGATAATGATGCTCTTCATGACCTATTTAAAAAGCGTCCATTTGGTAACCTTTCCATGTTACACGTATTCATGTCAAATGTACATTATAACTTAAATGTAACACAACCTTGTTGGGAATATTGAAAACTATCCGATTTGGAGTTGGTTTTATCTTTGTATAATAACTTCATATTATCAGTTGCCTATTCTATAAAGAAAGTTTATGAAACAAAATTAAATAAAGCCATCTTTGTTTCTTTCAAATCAGCTTTTTATAAAGTACTTTCAGATAAACTGAAAAATTGAAACTCTGTACCTGGATTGCAATCTGAGATGGTGTATATAGCATCCTCCATATACACGCAGCTTTGACAAAAGCCATGTGGATAGCAATACGCAGATCCTCAGATGGCAGTAGCATCGCGTAGAACAGGTATAAATGCGCAGTGCTTTCGCAGAGCTTTTCATTTCTGTTCAAGTTATTCATGTGAAGAGGTTTTGACGTGATGATGACCGCATGACGGGAGTGAGGAACTTGAACGCGGAATGTTAGTTGGTGCTAGACGCATGGGTCATGCCATTTCGGAAATCGTTAAGAATTCAACATTCCCAGATCACTGTGTCAAATGTGTGCCGAGAACATGAAATTTCAGGCATAACATCCCACCATGGACGAGCGCAGTGGTTGACCGCCTGCACTTTAACGACCGAGACCGGCGAGCGTCTGCAAAGAGTCGTAAATTATGGCCTGGAGCAAAGCAACACTGCGTCAAATAACCGCAGAAATCAATGTGGGACGTACAAGGGACTTGTCTGTTAGAACTGTGCGGAGAAATTTGGCTTTCTTGGGCTATTCCAGCAGAAGACCGACTCGAGTGCCTTTACTGACAGAACGACATCTGCTTTGCAGCGACTCGTGAGCACGTGAGCATATCGAGTTGGTCCCTAGATGAATGGAAAACGCCGTGGCCTGGTCCGATGAGTCCCGATTTCAATTGGTAAGAGCTGATGGTAGGGTTCGAGTGTGGCGCAGACCCCACGAAGCCATGGACCCAAACTGTCAGCAAGGCACTGTTCAAGCTGGTGGTGGCTCCGTAATGGTGTGGGCTGTTTTTTCAGCGGTGCATGGACTTGGTCCTCTGGTGCGACTGGACCGAACATTGACTGGAAAAGGCTTATCTTCAACTACTTGGAGATCACTTTGCAGCCATTCATGGACTTCATGTACCCAAACAACGAAGGGATTTTTATGGATGACAATGCGCCATGTCACCGGGCCACAACTGTTCGCGATTGGTTTGAAGAACATTCTGGACAATTCCAACGTATGGTCTGGCCACTAGATCGCCCGACATGAATCCCATCGAGCATTTATGGGACATCATCGAGAGGTCTGTTTGTGCCCAAAATCCTGCACCATCAACGCTTTTTCACAATTATGGACGTCTATCGAGACAGCATGGTTCAATATTCCTGCATAAGACTTCCAACGACTTGTTGAGTCCATGTCACGTCGAGCTGCTGCAATTCGCCGGGCGAAATTAGGGCCGACACGATATTAAGAGGTATCCCATGACTTTTGTCACTTCAGTGTATATGGAATATGTAATTTTAAACTTCAATAAAATTAAAAAACAATTTGATAAAACTATCAAAAAAATATAAAGTATCTGGAAGTTTTTAATCATTGTATATCATTTGAGATTCTCCATTTATTGTAAGTTATCAAAATTATAATCCACTTACTTTTTTTATTTTGTAGAGAATAAAAATTCAGTAATTCAACCTTACTTTTTTATTTCAGGAAATTCGACACAATTTTTTGTACTTAATGTGATTTATAAATTCCCATATATGGAGCCACATTAAAAAAAATAGATAATCTTCCTTAAGAACTTCAGAGCAAATGGTTTTTTTTATCGATTTTTTTAGATTCTTTTTTTCGCATCAAGACCATATATTTCAAGACTAAGAACAAAACTATATTTATCTTAATGTTGAAAGAGTATTTAAAAATTCTTGTAGTTTACTCAAATTTAACTGTGAAAGGTGCATTTATCTGATTTCTTCTTCATAAATATTTACTCGATACATATTTTTAGTACAATAATAAAAAATACAAATTTTAATTATATATGATTAATTTATTTTAAATTTATTGTAAATTTTTCAAATAACTATCGAAGTAATTTATCCTAAAAACACTATTAAATTAATTTATCATAAAACTCTAAGTTTTATAACTTTTACTTTTATATCACGAAACGATTTCTCTTTATTTATAAAAAAGTAGAAATATAACTAATTTTTGAAGTCACTCATCAGTTACGTACAATTTCAGAATTTAAAAAGTAATAATAATAAGTATAATAAGTAATAATAGTATAATAATTATTTCTGAGAAAGTTAAAAAGCTATTTTATATAAAAGCTATTATCAAAATATTCTATTTTGAACCTTCCTTTTGGTTCTTTGCAACAGATATTTAGTGAAAATGTTTCGAATATACCATATTTAATTTCTTATATGTCAAAGCTATTACTTACTAAAAATTAAATATCTGTATATATATATTTCTTACAGTATTCCATACCCCTTTATACTTTATAATACTGAAGAATTTTAAATTTGCAAAATTTCAAATCTTCAAAACCAGTAAAAAAAAATAATAATAAATTGAAAATTTATTAGGCTTAACAAATATGAAAATTTATGTAAAAATACATAAAACTCCAAAAGATGCGATTGTAGAAAAGTATTAAAATAGAATATATAGTTCAATTTATTAGAAATGCTATTAAAATTTTATAATTTTTCAATATGAAATATGTGCACTCCACTAATTCATATTTTAAGCTCATTGTATGCAAACTTTAATTCTTTAGATGGTATTAAAATTTATAACTACCAAAAAAATCAAGTCAAAATGCTTCGTTTTAATAAAACTATGTCTGTTAAAAAAAAAAAAAGGAAGAAACATCTTTCACTTGAAAAAACACTTCCGATGTCTCTTTTCCTTTATTTTTTTTTGAGTGTATAAATTGAACTACACACAAAAAAACAAAATTCAAAAACAGCATTATCTTATTTTGTCAAATAAGTGAGAGGTACTTAAATCTCCATCAAAATTATTACGAGTTTGTAGGAGTTTTTATTACTTGTTTATTTTTATCTTAAACCAGTTATTTAAACGTTTGGTTGCCTACAACTTTTGGTTGATTTATTGTCAGAAAGGTTCGAATATACCATATTTAATTTCTCATATTTCACACGTTATTACATACTAAAAAAAATAATATATATATTTCTTACAGTATTCCATACATCTTTATAATTTATAATAAACAATTTTTAAATTTGCAAAGTCTCAAGAATTCGAAAGCAATAAAAAATAATAATGCATTGAAAATTTATTATGCTGAACAACTATGTAAATTTATATAAAAATGTATAATAAACCATAAATGCGATTCTAGAAAATTATTAAAAAATTTACTGTCTTTATCAAATGAAATATTTGCAGATTATTAATTAATATTTTTAAGCTCGTTGTATGCAAACTTTAATTTTCTGCATGGTATTAAAATTTATAACTACCAAAAAAAATCAAGTCAAAATGCTTCATTTTAATGTCTGTTAAAAAAAAAAAAAAAGAAGAAACATCTTACACTTGAAAAAACACTTCAGATGTTTCTTTTTCCTTTAATTTTTTTGTGTGTATAAATTGAACTACACACACACACACACAAAAAAAAATTCAAAAACAGCATTATCTTATTTTGTCAAATAAGTGAGAGGTACTTAAATCTCCATCAAAATTATTACGAGTTTGTGGGTTTTTATTACTTGTTTAGTTTTTATCTTAAACCAGTTATTATTATTTTTGTATTTTTGTCTTTTTTTTTTTTCCTTTTTCCCCCCCCTTCACCCCCTGCCTATTTCATCAGTGTTTCTTGAAGTCTGTCTCGTGGAATAAAAACAATACTTCCTTTTTTTTTTATTTCCTCAGAAAGTTAATGTGGTATAAACCTCATGTTACTTCCTCAGTAAAAAAATAATTGTTGAGAGAAGAAAGAAGCCAACCTTAAAACCAAATTAAAAGAGTGTGAGATGCAAAAACTGTGCTGTTGAATTGTAAATGAACTAAGGCGTAAGGAAGTGTAAAAAGAAAACTGTAAAATGAACATAGTTTCCAAAAAATAAACACTGCTTATAAGTGAAGAAATTTTCTAATTTCATTTCTTCTTACAAAGAAAGGAAATATTTCAACTTGTAAATTAGCGGAAAGTCTTGCTTTTTTTTTACTCAACGCTAATTATCGTAATTTAAAAAAAAAAAAATTTGAATTTTATTATTCATAGAACTCAATTTACAGTATAAATTAAAGCACATTTTTACTTTTGAAAATCTCTCAGTCTTTAAACTGGATTTAACTTATTGAAATTGACATGAAAACCGGAAGAGACTTAAAAATTTATAAATCTTAACCAGATAAATTATTATATGCTTTCAAATGTTAATTCAAATTTTTTTATTTGACTGATTATTGTAATAATTTGAGATGTATTTTGTTTAGCAGAAAAACAACATTATATTAAAGTCTGTATCATATTATAATGACATAACGTAAACAAAATGATTTAAATAAAAGCATTTTATACAATAAATCCTTTTTTTTATTATAAAATTAATTTTCTGAAAAATAGTAGATATAATTATTAATACTTTATTATTAGAAGAAGTAAAAATTCTTTTAAATGCACAATTTTAATTAAAAAAGCTAAATAATATTTATCAAAAGTACATTTCCAAAAATATATTGAATTAATTAAAAAATTAAAATATTACATTTTTCAACATATAACAAATGCCATTAAAATCATATGTGAAAAAAAAAATGCTTTAACTAAATTGCGAATATGATGCACTCATTTAAATGGCAATTTTCAAGACAATTTTGCATAATTTCATATGGTATTTGATTTTCTATTCCCTACTATTTTATGAAAAATCTCATTATTAATATTAAAAAAGATAATTTAGTACAGTTTACAGTAAAGTAAAAAAAAAAAAAATAGAAATTATCATTGTGCTGTATGTACGTAATAAATTTAAAATTTATATGTTGCAAGATTTCATACATTTTCTTAATTAAGGTACAAGTTTTTTTAGCTATTAAAAGTACTTTGTATTTACTTATGTTTTCTTTTACATCAGAATGTAAATGTTTGTGTTCATTATATAAATGAATTGAAAAATTAATTGTGAAAATTATTAAAGCCATCAAATAATAATTTTTATGAAGATTAGAAGCTGTTAAGATAATCTGTACATTCGCAATCGAACATTCTTTATAGAAAACATCTTATCTATAGTGGGATTTACACAATCTCCTTTTATTATTATCTATTAAAAGCACGAGAAAATAATTGGCTACATAATTATTGTGATATTTAATCATCTATTAGTACAATTTTGAACATGGTTTAATGGGTAAAAAATAAAAGCGATAAAGTGGTTGTTTGATGTCATCCTGTCATGTAGAATCGATTTATAGGTCATGGAATCATACTAAGTGTCTGACACTGAAGTTGAAGCATCTCTTTCTTCAATTTCTTCCTTTATCGGATCGAGATGGGTCAGTGGCCTTGTCAGGTAGTCTGGATGGCATACTTCAGTTTTATTTGTTGACATTTTGAGAACTTCTGAAAGTTCTCAACTCTTTTAAAAATTTGGACAGTTGCCACGCCAAAGAAGTTTGATACGAAAAACTTCCCGATTTTTTTTTTTAAAAGTTATAAAATCGACAAATATCAGCTTGTACCTTTCCATGTTCAATATTTTGATAAGCAATAATATATTTTTAAGCATTTTTGATATTTTTCCAAATTTATTTCATTTGATTATTATTATTAGCAAATAAATTGTTCGATCAATTCAACATGCCATCAACCCCCTTTTTTATCTCTAAATTGTGAGGAAACTCCTAATCAAAGAATAAATGAATTATAATGAACGTTTAGCATGAAGGAATTTAAATTGCAGTTAATTTAAAATGTAGTTATTTTTAAATTATTTAATTGAATTTTCTTTTTTTTATTTATAAAAAAAAAAAAGAAAAAAATTAAATTGGAATTTTTTTAAACTCCATTTTAAAAATATAACAATGATTGACTTTATTTTGTTTTAATATTAAATTATTGATAAATTCAGTTTTAATAACGCACGTATTTTAATAAATTAATATATTTCACATAAATATTTTTCCAATGTTATATAAATAAGATAATTAAACATGACTTTAAGATAAATGGAAATTTTTCAATATTCTTAATTCAATACAAATGTTACTATATGTATTTGACGTTAGAGATTTTTATCTTTGGAAGTATTTGTTTTGTTCTTTCTCAGTATTTTCGGAAAAATCGAGAAAACCTAAAACCTATAAATTTCAACATATGTATTTTATATAAATATAATATTTCGTAAATAAATACAGCTTAAAAATAAGTTTATGATAGGAAAAGTTGTATATATTTGAAAAAAAAAAAAAAAACATTAGGCTATTAAATAAATTTAAAATGTTACTGCAACCTTACAGAAAATTAACGATTTTTTATGTTCTTATTGTTGTAAATAAATTGTTAGCAAATTTACATGATATTCTTAACTGAAACAGAAATTAAATTAATTAAACCTTAATAAGATTAAGCATATTGCAGAGTCATACTTATTCTGAATTTATGTTTTATTAAAATAATACAGATATTGGATTTATTATAGGAAGCTCTTCGGTTCCTAGAATTTAATATTAGCATAAAAAGGGTTTTATTTTACCAATCCAACATAACATATGAAATATTCAATTTCATGAAAAAATGATATCCCTTTTTCTTTAGAGTAAACAAAATATGCTTACAATAAGCAATAAATACCGGCATGTTTGTTTCCTTAGCAGAATTGCTTTTTGAACATTGAGAAAAAGTTTATTTCTTAGAATAAACTTTAACATTTCAATACAATATGCATCAATAAAAAAAAAAATTACATTCTTTCATTTCTCTATTTTCTTATCATATTTAGTTTATTTCAATCAATATTTTTGTTTTTGTTATTTTATATTTACATCATTCCTGTTTGCATTAATAAAATATTTTGTTAAAGATAATTTGCAATAATCCGAACCAATTTTAACATTTAAAATCTAAAATTAATTAATGAACTGAATTTTTAAATAACATTTCTATCTACATTGCTAATTTAATTAATTTATTTTACAAGCATGAGCTAATTTAAAGTGGTAAAAAAATTACCTAATGTTTCTAAATTTAACAACGTTTTTTCGTGTACTACAAGGAGTATTAATATTTAAAAAGAGGACTTAAAGTACAAAATTAATCATCTTTAAATTTTAATGGATATTATAGAATATAAAAAATAATAAACCTATGGATATTAAAAAGCTGTAGAGATTATTATATAAAGCTATGGATATTAAAAATATACATGAAATAAACCAAATGTTTATTTCATTTGTCTTTATTTTCATATACATTTGTAATTTTTTGAAGTTTTTAAATAAGGACAGTATTAAAATAGTCAAAATTGCATGTAAAATTAGATTTCTGGAATTATAAATCTTTAGATAAAAAATAATTAAAACTTTTTTTATCAAAAGTTAAGTTTTAAATTATGTTTCCTTTAAAATAAAATTCATCGAACTCTTAGATGGCTTTATAATTTAATTACATTTAATTTATAGTTATATAATATAATTTTAAAATTGCAGGTAGTTTAGTCTTTTATTTTTTTATATTTTTATAAAACCTCGTTTTTACTTTTGGGCATTGTGATATAGTAGTATGTATACTACTTGTTTAAAAACATATAGAAAAGAATGAATTCAAATATATATAATATAAAAAATTTGTTTTATATATATTAATTCACGCATATAAAATATACATGAATTTAAATATATAAAACAAATCAAACAATTTTAGCCCAGTAAGTTGAGTTTATTAAAGAACATTAATAATATCTCAATTTTTTTTTTGAGTAAATATAATCATATATTTAGGAATTAGTAGATTAAAATTTCATACTTTTAAGAAATATGTAAAATTTAATAAGCTTTAGGCAGCTCTATATAAAAAAAATGTTTTCAGTGTGGGTTCTTTTACTTTAGTCTATCAAACTTCAGTAATTACCCATGGAAGTAAATTAAACTACACCATTTTTGTTCATTCCGAACGTAAAATAACAAAACATTTTTTGCTAGTTTTTTACCTAATGAATAGAAAAGTTGTAAAATATGCATACACGAAAAGCTCCGTGACCAAAAACATCCCTTTAATAAACAATTTATTCCCTCTTTCGAATATTCAGAAAGAAAAAAAAAGTTGTGCAACTTTTTCCTGTGTGTACCCAGGGAAGATTTGTACGTTCCCTAATCTACCCCAAAGAGACTGTAACCGCATTGATAGGAATGGGGCCCTGGGCATGCTTCTCATAAAAATGGATATTGTTGATTATATTGTTTTCTGTATTTACTAGTTGCGCCAGGGAAAAGATTTTCTCCTGCTGAGTAGGGGGGTAGAGGGTAGGGGAGGGGAAAACAGAAAGGATTATTATCATCGGGATGGGAGTTAATGAAGAAGATTCTGGATGATTTATAGGGTGGCTCCAATCACTCGCACAGTAGGGCACATTCACAAAGTATCGATGAAAAATTGTGAAAACGTATTGCATATTATGTTGCTGATTTTGTAAATATGGTGCTATTTGTTTTAGGAAATTAGCATTTTGTTGTATAATGCCTCTTTCTTCTTCGTTATAAACTTTGCAAAAATTTATACAAGAAAGTTGAAACGATTGGTATCAAGTAATGGAAATTTTGGTAAAAAATTAGTTGAAGAAAAAAAAAATTGTAAGGGTCTTATATACATAAATTTTTCAATTTTTTCTACATAGTTAATATTTATTGTAAAGCTTTTTGTAATGTGGCGCACATATTTTTCTTAATTAGAACATAAAATTTCGAAACTTTGATTACTAAAGTCATTTAGAATTCGTAAAGATTCGTCCTTTTCTTTTATATGCACAATTTATTGTGCCAATCAAAATTGATATATTTTTTTAAATGTATGTAAGGTTTTATTAAAATAATATACTTGCTTGACAAAAAAATTCCTTTTGATAACATCAATAATCGCTTTCAAAACATTGCATTGAATAAATGAAAAAAAAAATGTTTGTTTAATTATACATTTTTTCTTGGTTTTTATGCAGAAGTTTCATGAAATATTAACTTTGTAATGATATGTAAAATTTTGTATACAAAAAAATCATCTTTATTGGCAGCTTTTATAGTTCAATTTAATTTATATTGTTAATTAGTCTTGATTTGTTTTTCAATAAATAGCTGTTTTTGTTTTAAGACAATACACATGCATTTAAGTAACCCAAAAATATCTCAAATATGGCAACTGAAGAAACCTGGTAAGTTAGTAACGTAAACCTAGTAACGAAACCTCATTGTAATACAATACGCCGCTTATAAAAATAAATATTAAAATATTTGTACTTTAAGATCTGAAATTGTGCATGTACTTCAAATGTACACGGAAATTATAATTTGCAAAATATGGGAAATTAACTCGTTATTTCAATTTTACCTCATTCTTTTTCTAATATTATTTACTTTATAAATTATTATTGTTGTAACACATACGAATAAGCTTTTAAAACGGTGATAATTCTTATTACATCTTTCTTTTTAATATATGTCGGGGTTTTTTTACGATTGTATTTTATAGTACATCTTATTTTCCATTTGAGCATTATATTTCAACATTTAAATAAAAATTGTGCATAAATACAAATTTTGCATCTGTTATGCATATATAGCCATTAAACATCCTAAGCATTAAAACAAGTATTTTGTTTGAATTATGTAAATCTTAAATAGTACATAAATTTACATTATTTCATAATTATTACAAATTGGTATCTCCAAGAATTCCATCTATCATTGCAGTTCCCTTGTGACAAGATTTACATTTTTGTGAGGAGCACTTAAAACTATCATAAAAATCTAACTTATTTAAATATTTTTCACTATAATTTTCTTTTATGATTATTATATGTTCACTCCGTTATTTTAAACAAATATGCAAAATATTATTTTTTATTCTTTATGAAATTCAAAAATGTCGAGCAAATAGTTTACTTTCCTAGAATAAAATTTCCAATGACTTGCAAATATTAACTTTGTCGTCCATATTTATATTTTAATATTTCAGTGATCTTTTATTTTATATTTTAGTAACATTTGTGCTTCTAGCAATATGAAATATCTTATCTTAAATAACTTCGAAACTCAATTGTCAAAAATGAAAACATTTTAAATGAAGTAATAATAAAGTCAAACTTTCACATATTGCATTTAAAACGATATATCAGGTAGTGGTTTTCCTGAAATAAGTTTACTGTTTATTTTACAACTATTTAAATAAATTTACTGTAGCGTTTTTCTTTTAGCAATATGAAATATCTTATCCTAAATAATTTAGAAATACAATTGTCAAAAAGAAATTATTTTAAGTAATAATAAATACAAACTTCCGTATGTTATATTTAAAATGATAGATGAGGTAGTGGTTTTTCCTAAAATGAGTTTATTGTTTATTTTACTACCATTTTAAAATAAATTTACTGTTCATTTCCAATCTTCTATTAAACAATTCGTTTAATAAAAAATTGAAATTTATTTTTGATTAAATTTAAAATTATTTATCAGAAAATTTACCTTTTCCTGAAGTAATTTAACAATTTATTATTTCAATTTTTACATGCATTTTTTTTCATTAAATTAATGAGAAAGTTTCAGTTCACTATATTTTCCATGTTTTTATTTCATATTTGTTTACTATCTAAAAATGTATGTTTCACATTTATTTATGAATACTTTAATACGCTAAATTAACTTTATATTTTTCCCAATTTTAATTTTATTTCTATTTGATTTTTCGAAAAAAAAATAATAAGCAATTCAACAGAAATTCAATTGAAAAGAAGAAATGTATTGATTAAAGACAATCATTTTCAATGAGCCATTATCAATATATTACTGTCTAAACACTCACATTTTGCACAGCTGGAACTTTTAGAAACTTTTTTTAACTACTCTTAGCAACTTTTAACACTGGATATTTTTTCCTGGAGTAATTTATCAATTTATTAGTTTTATCTATTTATTACTTGTCAATGCATTACTGTCTGAACACTCGCATTTTGCGCAGCTGGAACTTTTAGCAACAATAATTTTAACTACTTTTTGCTCTGAGTGGTTTTTTAACTACCTTTAACTTGGGCTGGTCTTTTAGCAACTGGTTTTATAACTACTTATAGTAACTTTTTAAATCTGGATTTTTTTTCCTGGAGAAATCTATCAATTTATTAGTTCTATCTATTTATTAGTTATCAATATATTACTGTCTGAACAATCACATTTTGCGCAGATGGAAATTTTAGAAACTGGTTTTTTAACTACATTTAACTAATAAATAGATAGAACTAATAAATTGATAGATTACTCCAGGAAAAAATCAGAGTTAAAAAGTTGCTATAAGTAGTTAAAAAACCAGTTGCAAAAAAAATCAGTTGACTGGTTTTTTAACTACTTTTATCAACTTTCTTTTCTGGGGTAATTTATCAATTTATTAGTTCAAAATTATATGCACTTTTCATTAAATTAATGAAAAATTTTCAGTTCGCTAACCTTTTCTTGTTTGTATTTCATATTTGTATACAATCTGCAATTTTATGTTTACGAATATTTTAATACGCTAAACTAATTTTGTTTTTTTTTTTTTTTTTAATTTTGTTTTTTACTAATTCCATCTGATTTTATGAAAAAAAAATAAGCAATTCGACAGAATTTCAATTCAAAAGAAGAAACATATTTAAGTAAATACAGAAAATTTTGATATTCCTTTTCAATGAGCCATTATCAATGCATTACTGTCTGAGCAATCACATTTTATGTAGCTGGAAGCACAATTTACATCTTTCCGAGTAGTGAATCTAATCTCCATAATGGTACTGCTATTAACGAAATTGAACATTAACTTTATTTTCGCACTCTATAACTTTTATCGGCATACAGTCGTTAGCCGAATGAGCAGATAGCATTTACTTTAGTGCTCTGTTTTCGGAATCGGTCACCATAAATTACGGATTCAGTTAAGAAAGTATAAATCAGTATAAGATGCTGTTTACAATTAAGAAAAATATAATTAACGTAATATGCTAATAAATATAAATCAGTGTTTTCTTGTAGTGTACTTTTTATTTACTTTATCAAATAAGTTTTCTTGTTCAGCGATTCCTTTAATACTTTGCAAATGGGAATTTATACTTACAAACTGCTGTTAGAAAAATATATTTATTTTTTATTGGAAAAAAATTAAATAATTGAATAAATTCGCCGTTATTTTCCAAATCTAGCTGTCTACACGTTTTAAAAGAAGCATTTAGTGCTTAATATTTTTGCATGTAATCATATGTATATCAAGAATAAATTTACAATTTTATTAAATATATAAATTTACAATTTTCATTAACAATTTCACAAAGACATTAAATTTCTGAGTTAATTTTGAAAATAACTAATATTTTATAATAATAATATTTTAATTGTACATTTTTTATAGTACTTTTTAAACCTTTTCTTTCTCTACTTCAGAAATCGGAAATTATATAAGTAATATAAATATTATTATTATTATTATATTATAAATATTATTATAAAATATTAGTTATTTTCAAAATTAACTCCAGAAATTTAATGTGTCTTTGTTTAATGTTTTAATTGTTTATGAAAATTGTGAATTTGTTCTTAAGCTTATTCTTTAATATTTTACCTATTTTCTAATTAACATTTTAAAATATAGTAAATTCCTAAAATTACGATAGCATTTGTTATGGGGCTCCTCATTGCAAAGCTAAATTTTAGAACGTATAAATCTTGGGTTTTTTTTTTTTTTTTTTAGTAAAGCATGCATTCAGTATCGCAACTATGAATATCAAATATCATCTTATGTCCTGTTCCAGAAGAGGATTTTATTTTCATTATTTTTTTTTTTTAGCATCTTCATTAATTTGAACATTTTTATAATTTTTTTTTTGAATTTTAGATTTTTATATGAATTAGGACATATATATCCTTTCAGAATTTGCTTACACCTAAACCATTAAAATACTTTAACTGTAATTACAAAACAAAATTTAACAAATTATTAAAATTAATTAACAAAAAAACTTCGTAGCTTTGATGATTTAATCGATAAATTAATCGATTTTTAATTAATGACTTTGTTTTTTCCAGAACCTTAACACTAAACTGTTTAAAAATAAAGTTTGAAGTTTTTAATTTCTTTTTAAATCTATATATTCATTAAAAAGAGAATATTAAAATTGAAAATTAAAATCAATTCTAATATTCGTTTAAGGGATCTGCGATTTTAATTTAATCAAAAAAATTTGATTTCTATTTCTTGATGAATATTATTTCCGCGAACATATTTTTAAACGAAACATATAAATTAGTAAGACGACCCATCAATCAGAAAAAAAAAAAATATCTGCTTAAAAACAGTATTTTTTTTCGTTAGTAGAATAAACTTTTTAATCGAATTTTTAAATGTTTTATCTAGGTAATTATATTTATGTTTTCTTTATTGATTGATTGATAATGACAGAAATAAACATTAATCAATTAAATTGTTTTATATATTGCACCATTTTTAAATAAAATATTTAAAATAATTTAAGAGTCATTTCTTCTAGACAGCTTTCACCTATGATTTTAATATTTGATACAAAATATGTTAAATACTAACTTTTAGTTAGTATGAGAAAAGTTAACTTATCTCAGTTAACAAGAATTCCATTAAAATTTCTATTCTCTGAAAGCCTACAAAATGAACAAAATTACACGAACGAAACAGTAAATTACATTTCCACATTTCTTAGTAATTACAACTGAATTAATTCCAAAGCCCTTTACACAAAGTAATTGCAGAGTTCTGTAAAGAAATACATTTTAACTGCAAACTGCTCTTTAATTTTAATCATCAGACATCACATCAAAAGTATTCCTAGATTGTCATTACTACTGTGATTAAAACCTTTAATTTGTTTCAAATTTAAGATCAAAGGTTTCCTTTTGAAGCTTCTTTCCTTGAACACATTTATTAAATTCTCAAAGCTCTGTCCTAAATTATTATCTTTCAAGACTGAAAGAAATAGTGCAAGCCAAGTATATATCAATACAATACAAACTGTAGTTTGAATAATATAGAAATTAAATTTTTCAATGAAATGCATTTATTTTGGTTAATCATGAATTCAAAAATATATAAAAAATAATAGCAAAAAGTCATTATTAACAAATGGTTTAATAGAAATATAATAAAGTGTACGTTGAATTAATTAACTGGTATATTGAAATAATTAGTAATATATCTCTTACTTTAATAAATCATAAATTTAATTCTCTTGATATTATTCTTTTTGATTTTATATAATATTTTTAATTTTATGTAATTGTTAGTTTTAATAATATAGAAATTACATTTTTTAATCAAATGCATTTATTTAATCATGTGCATTGTAATTAAATATGAATTCAAAGATATATAAAAATAATAGTAATAGTTTCATAGTTAATACATGGTTTAATAGAAATCTAATATATTGTACGTTAAATTAATTAACTGGCAAATTGAAATAATTAATAATTTATATCTTATTTTTAATGAATCACAAGTTTATCCTTTGGTAATACTTTCTTTGATTTTATAAAATATTTTAATTTTATGTAATTAATAAAGCCTATAATGTAGCATGCAGTCATGGTTAATGTAACCAATATTATCTACTAATATCTAAATTGTCTCTGTATAGTAAAACAGAGTATGTTAAGCTGGGATTAATACTTGCTTGCATCTCGTTGATTACAGAGAAACCTGAATCACGTTTGCATCATAACTTGAGTTTAATTCCCCATTTGCAAACTGTTTGTGGTTTGTAGTATAGGAATGCTTTATTTCTACACATACAGTTAGCAGATATGTACATAATTCTTCTCCACATAACTCGTAGAGTATTTACCATATTCTTGCATCCATATCTTTGTACTTCATTTAATTTATATGAATTCCATGTTGGTAAAATTTCCTTAATTTCTTTGTTATGCACTATTTTTGGTTTGTAGTATGGAAATGCTTGATTTATACTCTTGCATAAACGTGTACTGAGATATGACTAATTATTCAATGTAAGTTTGAAAACATTAAATGATATTATTTATACTATTTAATTCTTCTTCTTCTTCATTGGTGCACCAGGCCTATGGTGGGCCAAGGTCGCCTGCTCACTGGAAGATATACTATTTAATTAGTAGTAATTTTTATTTTTTTCTCTCAATTATCGATTATTTCTATCATAGATCATACAAATATGATTTCTGTCAACTTATCGAAAAGTTTAAAAAATGATTTCAATAAATTCTTTATTAATTTTTTTGTTAAAATTTTAAACTTAATTTTTAACAATAAAACAACACATAATGTAGCAATTTCGTTATTAATTTATACGTGATAAATTAAAATGCAGAATTAAATAAACTATTACAATTTAAAAAGTATTTAAGAAATGGTTTAAGTAACTGAGCAATTTTCTGATATTCGATCATACTTATACGCGTAAAATAAAAACTGGATCCGAACGTAAAAACATAACAATACGTACAAATAATGCTAAGTCAAAGTTAAATAACTATCTGATAAATTTTTAGTTAACTATATTTTAATTGAGATGGAAGAAGCCATTAGGTAATTTATTATTCATCGCACGTTTGTTTTCATTGAAGCCATTAGTTAATTACAAGTTAAAACTAATGTAAAATAACAAAGTATATATTAAAAAAAAAAAAAAATTACGTTCATTTTATGAAAACAAATTACCCCTATAATTAAAAAAAATATCATATTTTAAACAGTATATCACACGCAATCAAATTAGAAAATTCCTTCCTTAAGAGATTAATAGCTTTTTTTTTCTGTTGCTATTAAAAGTAGGTTTTTTATTGCAAGAACCGTGACTATAATTCATAATTTTGCATGACAGTATAAAAATGCATATTAATTTTCTAAATTCATTTTTTATTGTATTAAAAACATATTTTTCTTGTGTAATAGTACCAAATTAAAGCAAGATTTTAAAATTATTTTATTTAGGTTATGAGTAAGGGATATCACTTTGCAAATTTTAAAATTTATTAATATTATATCAATTATTTTTAAGTAAATACATAAATATTCACATAACATTTGCTCAAATTATTTCTAGACATGTTTGTGGTTTCTGTGAAATTAATATCAAGCTAAGGGGGCCTGATTGCCAAGTGGCTGAGTGGCTAGCACTTTGACGCTCAGATAACACAGGTTCGGGTTTGAATCCCTGGCGGTGCCATGAATGTTTGTAGTGGTTCGGAATAAGGCCGGATATAATTCCGGAATAATTCGGAATCGATCTTATTTATTAATCTCGCGATCTTATTAGACCGGCCGGAATAATTCGGCCGGTCTAATAAGATCGCGTCCATAGTATATCTTCAAGCTACATGTGACCCTTGGGTAGTGCTAAAGGAGTAACAGCGGTACAGCCCTGCTTATAAAGATTAACTGTCTCTGTATTGCCAGCTGCATTAGATTATGTTAGGCTAGGTTTGTCATTCTACGGTCATCTTGTACACGAGAGCTAAACAGACCTAGAGTTTAAAGTGGATTCCGAACGCAATACAAACATGTATGGCACCGCCGGGACTCGAACCCGAAACCTATAGCTGCATTAGAACAACAACAACATATCAAGTGAAATTTTCCACAACAACAAACATAATTTTATGTAGATCACTATGCATTGCATTTACATACTTATTTCACTTATTTGAACATATTGAAACTTATTTCTTAATAAATACACTAAAATACTATTAGTTAAACTTATTATTTTTTATGTACTACTTCAACATCAAAATAAACTGTTTTTTTAGGTTTAATGTTTAAGAGAGGCAAAATATTTAACAGGGGAACAAATTTACTTAAAACTTCTAAGTGGCAGAGACTTTTAACTTTTCTGTGCAAGAAACTAATTTATTCCAAAGAAAGTAATTAGATTCCCTAAGTAAAATGACAAGTTAATTGAATAAGTGCGGCGAATAGATAGTCATCTTAATGGCCAATTTGGAAACAGTCAGAGACCAACTTAATTTTCTCAATGAATAAAACCGTTCGGAAGTTATTATTCTGTCAGGCAGTTAGTCAATTTTCGCTGGAATAGTTTGGATAATCTAAAAGTCTTATTCCGAAATTCTGTGGATATGAATCAGAAACTATATGCCTTCCATATTTATTATACAAGTGATTTGTTTTCGGGGCCAGTTTGGTTTTTCTTAAAATTGTATACGATACACATTTATTCAGCATAGCTGACATGGAAAGTTTAGTATATTTGATTAATATTTACCATTTATTTTCTGGCAAAAAGGGAAAATTTTGTGTGCTCAACAATTTTGGTGTTTTGAAGTTTACGTTGAAGGTACACATTGCGATTCGTTTTATCAAAAAGAACCACAACGATTTCGTTGCTTTAATTTCGTTTTAGAGATATATTTATTGTTAATATTGTTATTTTATTTTTAAAAGCTTCTAATAGCATCTTTTAATGTAGCTATATTGTACTGTTTTTGTTGAATTTCTATTTTGCACAAATGAGATGAAATTAAAAGAAAGAATATTTTATTTAAAAATGATTTTTTAGGTATAGAAATTATCTATCTATTAACTAATTTGTCAAATACATAACCAAGCTGTCTATTTAGTTTATTTAATCTGTTTTAGTATAGTAAAACATTAAAATGACAAACCACTGTTGCCTACAAACAATAGTATCATGCTCATAACGACCTTACTCATCTTCCTATCTTTTCACGAAAACATTTTGTCCCAGGATTATCTATCTTCACATAATGCAAAGCATAATGCTGACCAAAGAACCATTTTATATTCTTCAACAGTCCGATGAGTAACGCATTAATTTTAATAAAGTGTATTTATCATTGACACATACATGAGCAGTCCTAGATACACACATTTTTAATGAGTTATTATTAAATTCTTTGATAATGACAACTAGGGTACTACGTATTTCAGTCAAACAATCTTATAAAATATCAGCCCACCTCAGCTTTCAATGACTTTTAGACAGTCAACGCTTTTATTTAATTGTTTACAATAATTATGTACCTTTGACAGCACTTGAAATTTCTGAAATAGTTTTACCCTGACAGTATGATTATCGCAATCTGTCAATGTGTCAGATAATTCCTTAACCTTTATTGTGTGACAAGCTTGACAAAGCATAGTCCCAGTTATATACATTTACCACTTTAAGAGTCACTCCTTTCATTTGATTGGTCTTGCAAACAACTTCATCTACATAACACGTAAGTACTTTTAAGGTTTTGACTGATGGATTTGTTTATAGGTGCATATATAATAATGTATCATTTATTTGTACATTTTTCTACTTATTCGTTTGCATTTCAAATATTAAGTCCAGTTTTTATCGTGAAAAAACATCTTGAATGGGCAACTTAGACAACATTTGCAGAACTCTTATCCTCACATAGAAATTTTAAATATTAAAGCAGCGTCCTATCGAAATGATTTTGACGTGTTTCATATTAAAGTTACTGAATTAAAATTATTGAAAAGTTTCTTAAAGTATTAATGATTCATATATATTACGTATATATATCATTAATACTTTTAGAAATTTTTGAGAAATATATATATATACATAATTTACATTTTCATCTAGATTTATATACATTTACATAGTATCTTAAATCTAGATGAACATGATAATATAAGGTATTTAATAAAATTATTTTTTATAATGTAAATAATTATTATATATAGTGGAGGAAGTCATAATACATCAATAGTATACAATAGACAACAATACATTACAACAACTTTACAATACATTAAATTGTTATAGAATTGCATATAACAATTTGATATTTAAATTATATTTCTTCTAATTACATAAATTCTAAAGAGTTCATTATGCTTTCATTGTCATGAAATTCTCTAATGTATAATACTGTTTAAATACCATCATTAGAACTGAATAATTAGATTTAAATATTTCTTTTAATTGGTCATATCTAATATAATTGGATTAGAAATAGTATACTTTTCAAAGTCATTATTTAAAATTGTTAATTGAATTTTAAATTACAATATATGACATAATTTGATAAATAATATGTTTTCCTAATTAAACCTGAACGAATAAATAATATGTACAAAACGAATATTTTTGTTAGTTTCTCAAATTAAGTGAAAAACATTCATATGAAAGTTTTTATGTAAGAATAGCAATATTTTAACATTCCTATTATCAGTATTTTAGTTTTTTGGATCGTAATTAGAATAGTATAAGACAGAGTTTTCATTATTGGCCCTATTTTAAATGGACACTCAATGATTCTTTTAAAAATAAAAACGTCGAGGCTTAGGAAATACTAGAGAGTGAGTCCACCATAAAAAATTATTTACTTAATAAGAATCATTGCCTTTAACTAACAATAAGAATTATTAGCTAACAATAAGAATTATTGCCTCAACTGCTTAAAATTACTATAACCTCTAACATTATCAATTCTAAATTCATAATCTAATAAACACCAATCCGAAACATTCTGTGTTTGTGATAAGGATGGGAAAAAATATATGTAGATCGAAAAATCCTTAGTCGGGGTTGGGGTTGGAAGAAAGATAAGGTATGTATGATAAGGTATGTTGGTAAGGTATGAGAGTGCATAAAACATCCTGGTCCAATCTAAGTAACTCTAAATATGCTACATTCCTGTCTCTCCAATAACAAATGTCTCGGTCCAATCGCCCTGCATTTACAAACCAAATTGTTGAGGTTTTAGAAGTGGATATATGAGTTTACTCACCGTTACCTTGCATCTAGCCCTACATCTGACCGTTATCCCAAATCTAGCCCTACAACTGAGAGTTACCCTCTTTCTCAAGACCTTATAAGTAGCCCAGATATTGGGATAAATGTTCTTTATTAACATTTAACATTAGCAATTCTAAATTCAAAATCCAATATAGACCAATACAAAATACTGCAAGTAAACTCTCCATATTTAGTCAGTGTAGTTGTTTGTTCCAAATCTTTGTGGTAAGGTATGGCAGTGCATAAACATACTGGTCCAATCTAGGTAACTCTAAATCTGTTACATTTCTCTCTCTCCGATAACGAATGGCTCGACAAATTGGTTGGCAATTAAAAATAAAATTAATGGGTTTTATGAAGTGGATATTGACCGTTACCCTCTTTCTCAAGCCCTTATAAGTAGCCTAGATATTGGGATAAATGTTCTTTATTACAAATGAAAAGGAAAACATTCCCATGAATGAAAGAATACTCCATTTCATCATTCGCATTTCCCTTATCAATGTTTTATTCTGTATGGGAGGTAATTGGAAGAATACAAGGCACAGCTTTCCATGACTGCACCAGATGAACAATTGTACACCCACACTGCATCATAACAATAAAAATGTCGAGGCGCGAAGCAAATGGGGACAATAGTCCACATATGATTGGTGTCACTCATAAGAAACGCTGGAAGCCAGTTGAAAGCGAAAAAACTTGGTCCAGCATGAAAAAGTTCTTTGTAAGAAGCAATAATACCAATCAGCCAACAGACAGGAGAAGGCCATTGTCATGAGAAGCCAGCTGCTGATACCAGATTTTCTTATTTCTAGGAGACCATGTCTGAAAGGGGTTGGAAGGAGAAGGAGATGCCTTAAAATCCTCTTTTTCCTGTTCCTTTTACCGTTGCCGGGAAAAAAAAAAAGGATAACGAAACATTCGGACAATAAATTGGTTTACAGAAGAAACGGCCTTTGTTCTCTGAGGCGCAATTGTTTTTGACCAGCGAGGCTTCATTTCAGAAGAAATTGGTGCTGTTTATGTCTTTTGCAATTAGAGAGGATGGTTTAATTTCAACCCGGACACGATTTATATAGCTTTAAGGTGGAAACGCTTACTATTTGGATTGTTTGCTCTTGGTTGTTGTTTTTTTAAAGGGAAAATCGAACAGAGTATTTCTTTCCGTCGCGAAAGGCTTCAAATGTAAAAAAATATTTTTTTTTAAGTTACTTTCTTTGTTTATGGATAAATATTTCTAAAGGTAAAGAAAATTTATTTCATAAGAAATAAAATATGTTTCACTAAATATACAATAACAAACAGATAAATATTTAATAAAAAGCCGATAATAATATTAAAAAAATTTAAAAACAACAATTTTGTTTCGTTTACTTTTTATTACATGTCCATATTCATTCATAAAAGATAAAAAGAATAACAATAGCACATTCAAATCTATTATTTTTATGATTTTGCTTTTATACTAAACAATTTAATTCATTTTTAATTTTTTTCGTCTTTATCCTAATGAATCTGAAGCACAAAATGTCACATTGGGCGCACAGCAATCAACAACTGTATTGTTTCTGATATAATTCATTTAAAAAAAAATTGTAATTAATTACCATAATATAAGTAATTGATTCCTTAATGGAAAATTTTAAATTATCAAAAAAAAAAACGTTCTATTACTCCGTTCCATAAAAACCTAAAAATTGTTGAATAATTTACAACGTATAGAGTAACATTATTAAAACACCAATTTAAAGAATTTTTAAAATATTCTTTCAGTAAATAATCTCACCATCTTAGTCCATGAAAGTTTTTTACAATGTTTAGTAGTTATTCACAAATAAATTGATAAAATTGAATCTGTATTTTTACGTCTAACAGAAACTATCTTTAACTTAATGCAAAATATGAGTTTCCCGAATTTAAATTTATCATTAAGCCTCAACAAAAATATTAAAATTTTCAGAAATAATTCGTTGCCAAGATTAAATAAATATAAATTTCATCTTACAAAATTGAGTTTCTTGCAAATGCAATAAATTAAGAACAAGTTTTAGATATTTAATATGTTTATGCTAATGTTTTCCGAAAACAAATTAATTTTTTTCTATTAGCTCTTTTGATTTTTTAATTGAAAATGGAAGCGATTTACTTCTGCTTTATTTCTTTTACTTTTAATAAAAACACAATATTGCTGAATTCTGAATTTTTAGAAAACATTATTTTAATTCGCTATTAAAAATGTGAAAGGGAGAGTTTCACATTCGCTATTTACATTCTTAGTTAATAAACATTAAAACGCGTATAATATTTTTAAGAAATTTTATTAATATCTTATTATACTAGGTGGTTAAAATATGTTGATGAAATTCAACTTTCTTCTATTAAAATACTTTATGAAACTCACTTTAATTTCACAGAATTTCAAAACTGTGTTGAAAAAGTAACATTAGCAAATGAATTGAAATTTCTATAACGACTTTAATTAATTTTTATTATTACATATTTCATGAAAATTTTTTTCAATAGGAATTTATTTTCAGAAAAACGCTTTTATCTTGTTTTTATTTTTATCAAAATATACTTATTTAAAATGGTTTTCAATCCATATTTTATTTGTTTAGTTAGATTGAAGTTGGAGGTTTTCTTTCGACATAAGAATTTCATAAATTCCCAATATACATTGAAGGCTTAAATTTAAAAAAAAAAAATTACTTGCATGTTATTTCTATAGGAAACGTTGCTAATTATCCTACTTTATTTTATTTAACAATCTGGAATGTTCAGTTGGTTATATATTTTAAGATATACGTTTGTATCTCTAAAAAATGTGTGAGAATTGAAGAAATTTCTCAAAATAATTAACAAATTGGGCTGAAAATCAAAGCTTTGGTTATTTTCTACACATTATTTTTCAGAAAAAAATATGTATTTGAGTAATTACAATTATTAAAAAGCATTTTGCACATGATTATAATTCTGAGAGTTTATAGTAATAAAAATATTAAAAATTTAAACGCAGTTTTTTTTTTTTAATCCTACGCAAAATATAACCAAATATTTAAATTATTCATAAAAATATCTATATTTCTTATGAAAATTTAGGTATTTAATGGATATTAAAATTATTCGTTTTGTTTAAGAACTGTAGGTTTATCCCAATTGATTAAATTTGCTCGATTGAATTGCTGTAAATTTTAAATATTTATAAATTTAAATAAAAATTACATACATTTATTAATTATAATATTTAAATAAGAAATCATATAATTTATTAGAAAACAATTGCAAGAAACTCAAAATATAAATCCTAACATAAAAACAAACTTTAAAAACAAACATGCTAATTATAAAAATATTTTTAACAAACGTGAAAATTTTGACTTAAGAACATGATTTAAAAAGTCTTTATTTTCGATTTAAACTAATGCAAATTATTTTTATTCAACTTTACAAGAGCATCATAATTGAATCAAAGCATGATTTACTTCTCCACAAGAAACTTTTATTTTTCACTAAACTAATATTTGTTTCCCCTTAAATTACTAAACTCCAACTTTCAAAGAAACATGCGATCACTGAGAGACTTGTGCATTTCCGATTCATTTTCATTAGCCGCTAAAATAAACACGCTGCAGAAATGTAAAAAAGGAAAAAAAAAAAAAAAAAATTGCTTCTTCATTTATTACTTAACGTTTTTCTTTGTTCTCCATAACCAAATGTGAATGAAAATTTATTTATTCTCTCATTTCCCTCAATGCCAAATTACGTGACACAGGCTATTTGCTTGGCGCGGAATGAGACTGGGTTTGGCGAACTAATTCCTCTGGAGAGGTGCCAGTGCTCATTCAGGCATTGTGCCAGGAAGGGTCTTTCGATTTGTAACAAAGGGCAATATTTCTCACTCCCCCTTTCTAACAAATTCTCGTGCCGATAAGCCTCCTGAATTCTTGCGACCATGTTTGATTACGAGATATCTATCTCCATGTTTTCCTGAGAGAAAGTTTCCCAGACTTGAGATTAAAGTTTCAGCACTACTGAAAGAGTGTATCTTTATCGAGATTGAGTCATCTTCTGGCTACGAATATGTTTATTGGAGTCAGTTTAATGAGCTTTATGACAATTTAGTGAAAGGGGTTTTGCTGATATTAAATATTTATATGTTGGTTACAATTAATTTTAGTTTGAGTTCAAAATTCATATTTATACACTTCAAAACAAATATATTAACGATGTTTTCTATCTTATTTAATTCCTTTTATTAGCTCACACTCTCCGTATATATATCTTGCGCAAATTTTCAATCGTTCATAAAATACATTTGATTCATCCACTCAAGTACAATTACATTTCTTTTGAACTTGTAGTGGATGACACTCGATGTTAACACAGTTTTTTTTAAAATATTAATTCATTCATTAAAATAAATTCATTAATTTTAGTTTTTTTAGATTTAAAATGTATATTTCTACCAATAGATGGCGCCCGATAAACTTGCAAAAAAAAAAATGAAAATTAGTTATAAAAGACTTTCTGCATTATAGCAAAAAAAAAAAAAAAAGTAGGAAATGACTAATTTTTTTTTTTTTTTTTTTTTTTTTATATTACTTGTTTTTAGCTTTAGTTTAAAATTCATATTCAGTGCTCTAACATTAAGCACTACAAGTATCGGGTTCGAATACAGTCTGTGTCATGGATGTTTGTAGTGGTTCGGAATCCACTTTAAAACCGTAGGTTCCGGTCCCAACATGATCATAGAGCGTTGTGGGGTAGCGTCACTCGCGTCCGTAGCATATCTTCAAGCTACACGTGCTCCCTGGTTAGTGCTAAAAAGAGTAACAGCAGTGCAGCCCTTGTTAATGGCATAAAGGTTAACTGTCTCTATTGCCACCTGCATTAGAACAACAAAATTTTAATGGTATTCCCTATATTATTTTTAAATTAAAAACTTCTATAGCGCTGAATAATACTCGTAGATATTTTCTTTACGAAAGTGGGTTCCTTCTAAATTATCGAATCATAAAATTTACATGAAAATATTTATATTTCTTATGAAAGTTAAGGTATTTAAATGATATTAAAATTATATTCAGAAATATTTTATTTAATTAGAACGGAAGGGTTATCTCAATCGCTTAATCAGCTCGAATGAATTGCTGTAAATTTTAAATATTTATAAAATTTAAATAAAAAATGAAATACATTTATCTATTTTAATATTAAAATAAGAAAACATTGAATATATTAAACAAGCAATTATAATAAACTCAGAATATAAATCCTAACATAAAAAAACCTTTCAAAACCATCATTCCAATTAGAAAACAATTTTTAACAAACGTAAAAATTTGACTTAAAAACATGATTAAAAAGTCATTTTTTACTACTTTAACTAATGTGAATTTTTCATTCAACTTTAAAAAGAACATCATAATTGAATCTAAGCATGATTTACTTCTTTACAAGAAACCTTTTTTTTTTTTTTCCACTAAACTAATATTTATTTCCACTTCATTTACTAAACGCCAACTTTTAAAGAAATATGCTTTCACTGAGGGACTTGTGCATTTCCGATTCATCTTCATTAGCCGCTAAAATAAACACGCTGCAGAAATGTAGAAGAAAAAAATTGCTTCTTCATTGATTACTTAACGGTTTTTCTTTTTTTGTTCTCCATAACCAAATGTGAATGAAAACTTATTTATTCTCTCATTTCCTTCAATGCCAAATTACGTGACACAGGCTATTTCCTTGGCGCGGAATGAAACTGTGTTTGTCGAACTAATTCCTCTGGAGAGGTGCCAGTGCTCATTCAGGCATTGTGCCAAGAAGGTCCTTCGATTTGTAACAAGGGCAATATTTCTCACCACCCGTTCTAGCAAATTTTTTCCGATAAGCCTCTTGAATTTTTGCGACCATGTTTCGTTACGAGGTATCTTTTTCCTTCCATGTTTTCTTGGAGTGAAAGTTTTCCAGACTTGAGATTAAAGTATCAGTACTACTGAAAGAGTGTATCTTTATCGAGATTGAGTGGTCTTCTGGCTACGAATATGTTTATTGAAGTCGGATTTAATGTGTTTTATGACAATTTAGTGAGAGCTTTTGCTGCTATTTAATATTTGTAAGTTGATTACAATTATTTTTAGTTTTGAGTTTAAAGTTCATGTTTATACATTTCAAAACAAATATTTTAATGATATAGAGGCCTGATGATTACAATAATTTATAGTTTGAGTTTAAAATTCATATTTATACATTACAAAACAAATATTTTAATGACATAGGGGACTGATGGCCGAGTGGCTAGAGTTCTGGCACTAGGTACCACAGGTATCGGGTTCAAATACCGCCTTTGCCATGGATGTTTGTAGTTTTCGAAATACACTTTAAAACCGCAATGTCCCGGTCCTAATAATAGGATCGTATAGTGTTGTGGGGGTAGTGTTACTCTTGTATGTAGCATATCTTCAAGCTACACGTGACCCCTCGGTAGTGATAAATGAAACACAGCAGTGCAGCCCTTGCTTATGGCATAAAGATTAACTGTCTTAATTGCCAGCTGCATTAGAGCAACAACATTTTAATGATATTATATATCTTATTTTTAAATTAAAAGCTTTGAAAGCGCTAATACTGTCAGATATTTCTCTTTACGAAAATGGGTTCTTTCTGAATTTTAGAATCATAAAATTTCCATAAAAATACTTATATTTCATAAGAAAATTCAGCTGTTTAAATGATATTAAAAACACATTCAGAAATATTTTATTTATTAAGAACTGTATGGTTATCTCAATCGCTTAAATCAGCTCGAATGAATTGCTGTAAAATTTTAAATGTTTATAAAATTTAAATAAAAAATTAAATACATTTATCTATTTTAATAATAAAATAAGAAAACGTTGAATATATTAAAGAAACAAGTACAGGAAACTCAGATTATAAAACCTAACAAAAAAAAAAACTTTCAAAACAATCGTTCTAATTAGAAAATATTTTTAACAAACGTGAAAATTTTGAGTTAAGAATATGATTTAAAAGCAATGTTTTACAACTTTAACTAGAGTAAAATATTTTTATTCAGCTTTCAAAAGAACACCATAATTGAATCTAAGCATGATTTACTTCTTTACAAGAAACATTTTTTACCACTAAACTAATATTTATTTCCACTTAAATTACTAAACGCCAACTTTCAAAGAAATATGCGTTCACTGAGAGACTTGTGCATTTCCGATTCATCTTCATTAGTCGCTAAAATAAACACGCTACAGAAATGTAAAAAAGGTAAAAAAAAAAATTGCTCCTTCATTTATTACTTAACGTTTTTTTTTTGTTCTCCATAACCAAATGTGAATGAAAACTTATTTATTCTCTCATTTCCCTCAATGCCAAATTACGTGACGCGGGCTATTTTTTTGGCGCGGAATGAGACTGGGTTTGGCGAATTAATTCCTCTGGAGGTGCCAGTGCTCATTCAGGTATTGTGCCAGGAAGGGTCTTTCGATTTGTAACAAGGGCAATATTTCTCACTCTTCCCCCCTTTCTAACAAATTCTCGTGCCGATAAGCCTCCTGAATTCTTGCGACCCTGTTTCGTTACGAGGTCTCTCTTTTTCTCTCCATGTTTTCCTGAGAGAAAGTTTTCCAGACTTGAGATTGAAGTTTTAGTACTACTGAAAGAGTGTATCTTTATCGAGATTGAGTCATCTGCTGGCTACGAATATGTTTATTGAAGTCGGATTTAATGGGCTTCATGACAATTTAGTGAGAGGGGTTTTGCTGCTATTAAATGTTTGTTCGTTGATAACAACTATTTTCAGTTTGAGTTAAAAATATATTTTTTTATAATATTTGCTTATAATATTTTTTTCTATGAATATGACTTTTAAACTCAAACTAAAAATAATTGTTATGAATATGCAAAAATTTAATATTTCGAAATTTTATTAGGCTCCTATTTCATTAAAATATTTCAAAACATATATTTTAATGATATAGGGGTCCTGATGGCCGAGGAGCTAGTGCTCTGGCACTCGGTTGCACATGTATGGGGATCGAATATAGGCTGTGCCATTTATGTATGTAGTGGTTCGGAATCCACTTTAAAACCTTAGGTCCCGGTCCTAATAGGATTGTAGAGCTTTGTGTGTGTAGTGTTACTCGCTTTCGTAGAATATCTTCAAGCTACATGTGCCCCTTCCGTAGTACTAAATGAGTAACAGCAGTGCAGTCCTTGCTTATGGTGTGAAAATTGTCTGTATTGCCAGCTGCATTAGAGCAATAACATTTTAATGATATTATCTATCTTATTTTTAAATTAAAAGCATTGATAGTGCTAATAATACTGTTAGATATTTGTCTTTACAAAAATAGGTTATTTTTTAATTAAAGAATCATAAAATTCTATTAAAAATTTTTATATTTCTTATGAAAATATATGTATTTGAATGATATTAAAAAAATATTTTATTTATATATAACTGTATGGTTATCTCAATCACTTAAATCAGCTCGAATGAATTGCTGTAAATTTTAAATATTTACAAATTTAAATGAAAAATTAAATACATTTATCTATTTTTATATTAAAATTAGAAAACATTGAATATGTTAAAGAAACAATTACAATAAACTCAGAATATAAACCTAACGTAAAAAAAAAACTTTCAAAACAATCATTCTAATTAGAAAAATACTTTTAACAAACGTCAAAGTTTTGACTTCAGAACATGATTAAAAACTCTTTTTTTAACGACTTTAACTAATGCGAATTATTTTTATTCAACTTTAAAAAAAAAAAAAAAAAACATCCTAATGGAATCTAAGCATGATTTACTTCTTTACAAGAAACTTTTTTTTTTTTGCACTAAACTAATATTTATTTTCCACTTAAATTAACTAAACGCCAACTTTTAAGAAATATGCAATCACTGAGAGACTTCTGCATTTCCGATTCACTTTCATTAGCAGCTAAAACAAACACGCTGCAGAAATGTAAAAAGGAAAAAAATTGTTTCTTCATTTATTACTTAACGTTTTTCTTTTTGTTCTCCATAACCAAATGTGAATGCAAACTTATTTATTATCTCATTTCCCTCAATGCCAAATTACGTGACACAGGCTATTTCTTGGCGCGGAATGGGACTGGGTTTGGCGAACTAATTCCTCTGGAGATGTGCCAGTGCTCATTCAGGCATTGTACCAGGAAGGGTCCTTCGATTTGTAACAAGGGCAATATTTCTCACTCCCCCCTTTCTAACAAATTCTCGTGCCGATAAGCCTCCTGAATTCTTGCGACCCTGTTTCATTACGAGGTATCTCTTTTCTCTCCATGTTTTCCTGGAGAGAAAAGTTTTCCAGACTTGAGATTAAAGTTTCCGTACTATTGAAAGAGTGTATCTTTATCGAAATTGAGTCATCTTCTGGCTTCGAATATGTTTATTGAAGACGGATTTAATGTGTTTTATGACAATTTAGTGACAGGAGCTTTTTTGCTGCTATTAAATTTTGTATGTTGATGACATTTATTTTTAGTTTGAGTTTAAAATTCATATTTATACACTTAAAAATAAATATTTTAATGATATAGGGGTCTGATGGCGAAGTGCCTAGCGCTCTGGCACTCGGTACCATAGGTATCGGGTTCGAATACAGACAGTCATGGATGTTTGTAGTGGTTCGAATCCACTTTTAGTACTGTTATATATTTGTCTTTAAGAAAATGGGTTCTTTCTGAATTATAGAATCATAAAATTTGCAAAAAAATGTTTATATTTCTTATGAAAATTTAGGTATTAAAATTACATTCAGAAATATTTTATTTATTTAGAACTGTAAGGTTATCGCAATCGCTTAAATCAGTTCGAATGAATTGCTGTAAATTTTAAATATTTATAAATTTAAATAAAAATTACATACATTTATCTATTTTAATATTAAAATAAGTAAGCATTGAATATAATAAAGAAAGCAATTGCAAAAATTCAGAATATAAATCCAAAAATAAAAAATAAAAATTCAAAGCAATCATTCTAATTAGAAAAATATTTTTAACAAACGTAACAATTTGAAATAAGAACATGATTAAAACGTCTAACGTTTTTTACGAACTTCACTAATGTGAATTATTTTCATTCAACTTTTAAAAAAACATCATAATTGAATCTAAGCATGATTTACTTCTTTACAAGAAACTTTTTTTCCACTAACTAATATTTATTTCCACCTAAATTACTAAACGCCAACTTTTAAAGAAATATGCGTTCTCTGAGGAAATTTCTGCATTTCCGATTCATCTTCATTAGCCGTTAAAATAAACACGCTGCAGAAATGTAGAAGAAAAAAAAATTGCTTCTTCATTTATTACTTGGCGTTTCTTTGTTCTCCATAACCAAATGTGAATGAAAACTTCTTTATTCTCTCATTTCCCTCAATGCCAAATTACGTGACACAGGCTATTTTCTTGGAGCGGAATGAGACTGGGTTTGGCGAACTAATTCCTCTGGAGAGGTGCCAGTGCTCATTCAGGTATTGTGCCAGGAAGGTCATTCAATTTGTAACAAGGGCAATATTTCTCACTGCGCCCCTTCTAACAAATTCACGTGCCGATAAGCCTCCTGAATTCTTGCGACCATGTTTCGTCACGAGGTATCTCTTTTCTCTCTCTCTAAATTCTTTCTATCTCTCTCTTTTCTCTCTTCTTTAATTTCTTGGGGAGAAAGTTTTCCAGACTTGAGATTAAAGTTTCAGCACTACTGAAAGAGTGTATCTTTATCGAGATTGAGTCATCTTCTGGCTACGAATATATTTATTGGAGTCGGATATAATGTTCTTTTATGACAATTTAGTGAGACGGGTTTTGCTGTTATTAAATATTTGTATGTTGATAACAATTATTTTTAGTTTGAATTTAAAATTCAGATTGATACATTTCATAACAAATATTGTAATGATACAGGGGCCTGATGATTGCAATTATTATTAGTTTGAATGTAAAAATTCATATTTATACTCTTCAAAAGAAATATTTTAATGATATAGGGGCCTGATGATCGCAATTATTATTATTTTGAATGTAAAATTCATATTTCTACACTTCAGAACAAATATTTTAATGATGTAGGCGCCTGATGGCCAAATGGCTATCTCTCGCGCATGTATCGGGTTCGAATACAAGCTGTGCCATGGATGTTTGTAGTGATTCGGAATCCACTTTAAAACCGCAGGTCCCGGTCCTATTATGATCGTAGAGTGTTGTGGAGGTTGTGTTACTCGCGGCCTTAGTATATTTTCAAGCTACACGTGTGTCCCCTAGGTAGTTCTAAATGAGTAACAGTAGTGCAAACCTTGCTTATTTCAATAAAGATTAACTGTCTTTATTGCCAGCTGCATAGAACAGCAATATTTTAATGGCATTCTCTATCTTATTTTTAAATTAAAAAAGTTTTTGTAGCCCCTAATAATATATATTTATCTTTACGAAAAGGGGTTCTTTCTGAATTACAGAATCATAAAATTTGCATAAAAATATTTATATTTCTTATGAAAATTTAGGTATTTAAATGATATTAATATTGCATTCAGAAATATTGTATTTATTTAGAACTGTATGGTTACCTGAATCGCTTAAATCTGCTCGAATGAATTGCTGTAAATTTTAAATATTTATAAAAATAAAAAAATAAATACATTTATCTATTTTAATATTAAAAAAAAAAAACATTGAATATATTAAAGAAGCAATTGCAGCAAACTCAGAATATAAATCCTAACATAAAAAAAAAAACTTTAAAAGGACATCATAATTGAATCTAGCATGATTTACTTCTTTACAAGAAACTTTTTTCCACTAAACTAATATTTATTTCCACCTAAATTACTAAACGCCAACTTTGAAAGAAATATGCGTTCTCTGAGGGACTTGTGCATTTACGATTCATCTTCATTAGCCGCTAAAACAAACACGCTGCAGAAATGTAAAAAAAAAAAAAAAAACTGCTTCTTCATTTATTACTTAACGTTTTCTTTGTTCTCCATAACCAAATGTGAATGAAAACTTATTTATTCTCTCATTTTCTCAATGCCAAATTACGTGACACGGGCTATTGTTTTGGGCAGAGAATGAGACTGGGTTTGGAGAGAACTAATTCCTCTGGAGAGGTGCCAGTGCTCATTCAGGCATTGTGCCAGGAAGGGTCTTTCGATTTGTAACAAGGGCAATATTTCTCACTCCCCCCTTTCTAACAAATTCTCGTGCCGATAAGCCTCCTGAATTCTTGCGACCATGTTTCATTACGAGATATCTCTTTCTATCTCCATGTTTTCCTGGAGAGAAAGTTTCCCAGACTTGAGATTAAAGTATCAGTACTACTGAAAGAGTGTACCTTTTATCGAGATTGATTCATCTTCTGGCTACGAATATGATTATGGAGTCGGATTTAATGTGTTTTATGACAATTTAGTGAGACGGGTTTGCTGCTATTAAATCTCTGTATGTTGATGGCAATTATTTTTAGTTTGAGTTTAAAATTCATATTTATAGAAAAAAATTATTATAAATAAATATTATAAGCAAATATATCGTTAAAATATTTCAAAACAAATATTTTAAAGATATAGGCCTGATGGCCGAAATGTTAAAACATTTTAAAATATAACAACAATATATACATACTAAAAATAATGCTGAAAGAGTTCGGCTTTAATAAATTTGGGCCATCTTATAGCTTATGGAAATTTGGGCTTTTTTACATAATTGGCAGCTATTTATGGAGGATATTTTGTAATGGTTGTAATCTTTTATTTAATTAATTTATAATCAAAAAAAAAAATTTAATCTAGTCAAATGATTTGTTTTGGCTTACATACTAATAATAAAAAAATCATTTATGTTGAAAGAATATCAGCTTGTGTCCTATTTTGATTATTGAAGATGGATAAAATGTGAATAAGGATGATTGAAAATATTTGTCTTTTCACAACGTCTTATTTATTAAATTTTACACATTTTATTACTTTTGCTTATATATTGGGTTTTGTGTGTGTGTGTGTATTATTTTTTTATTTTTATTTTTAAAATATAATTTTGTGCGAACACAAAAATACGTTAAATGAATTTAAATTAATATACAAAATCGGATCGTTTAATTTCATTACGTTTAAACTTGTATCAAAGTAAAAAAAAAGTCTTATTTACAAAATAATTAATACAAGAAAGCTAATCAATTAATTGATCAAAAAACTTGGGAACATATTAAAAAAAAAGATAAATTATTTACAGAATGAAAGAGCCATTTTTAATACAAATAAAGTAAAAAAAATGAACAGATTCTGTATGTGAAAAATATTTTATATCTCAAGTATGTTACAAATTAATCTGTTTTCGTCCAAACATTGGCCACTATTTGACGCGCAAAATATTTTATAAAAGAATTCAAACCAGTTAAAAATAAATCCACCTGATCAATTACTTCCATGTCATCCTTGAATTTTCATTACAAAAATATGAAAGGGGTGGGCATTGTTTAAAAAAATTCTTAGTTATTTTATATAATGTAGCTGTGCATAAGAATTGTGTTTTTGTTTGTCTTTTGTAAAACTTTCAAAGTCATTATTTTGAAACTGTAATTAGAATTCGTAATTAGACTGCAATAAAATTTTTGCATTCAAATTTTTTTGTTCTTGCGATGAAAAAAAATATTTATTGATAATTAAAAATTAAATAAAATCTTCAGTTTTATTATTAGATTTTGGACATTTTTCATTTCTCAATATGAGCGTTAATTTATGTTTATCATTTTAATTTCAAATATGACATGTATCTTTAGTCAAGTCATGATTTTTCAATTCGTTATTTAACAATGTAAAAGATATTCAGTTTGAAAATTATCTCAAACCAATCACGAATTGCCGGAAAACGTCATTTTAATCCCAGTGACTCTTATTCACCTTTTTTCATAATTCGTATATTTCTATCATATCACTTCGTATTTAGTTGAATTCAAAAATTTTTTATATTATTCGATTTTTACCAATTCTTTCATTCTTTCATCAATATGTAATTTATAAACATTTGATATATAAAAGAATTTTTTTAAAAAAGTTCTCTTTCTTAAAAAATTTGTTTGTGGTTATGGACTTCATCTAAAATATTTTTTTTTGCTCTTTTTTATTCTATAATATAGGTATACATTTTTTTTTAATTTTACTTTTATTTTTACTTATATTAAATTTTTTATTTTGTCGTGATGATATAAAATAAATATTCACGGGCATTATTTTATTCATTAATTTTAATATGGCTTTGATATAATACAAATGGCAAAATTATTGCAACTATTAAGAATAATTTAATAAAGCAATTATTAAGAATTGCCTTATTTTAAAATAAAATCACTATCAAATTTATTTAGATATTTTATTTTAAAGTAAAATGTACCGTTTATATTATTTAAAAGTAATATTGATTTTTTGTTTGCAATTAATTTTCATGATTTTCTATTCATTTCAATTATGCAGTTAAATATTTTTTTTTAAAAAATAAATAATAACTAGTAAATGTTAGTAATTATGCCTAGGGTATTACCTCCATATCATAATTTTTATTAGTTCACACTTTCCCTATATATATATCTTGTTCAAATTTTCAATCGTTAATAAAATATTTTTATTCATCCACTCATGTTCAAATACATTTTTTGAAACTTTTGTTTTTTAAATATTAAAAATCACCAATTAAATTTAGTTATATGGCACCAGATATAAGATCAAAATGAGAACTTTATTTTAAAGAAAACACGTTTCTGATTTTTCACTTTTCTGAGGATATAGTGAAAAAAAGTACAAACAAACTAGAAAATTTTTTTTATTACTTGTTAATTAGATTTTTAAAAGATATTTTGAATAATCATTTAAATATTTTATCAAAATTATGTTACTGAAAATATCATCATTTCGAATTCAGTTAGCAAAGGATTTTATTAATTTTGATTGGTTTGGTTGTCTCGAATTGTGAAATTATATATAATGTTACTGCATTGTTCCTTTAAATTTTTTTACACATTTTCTTGCGAAGCTGAAATTTTGTTTTGTAATATCAGCCAATTAAAATTAAAATGAAATTAAATTTATAACAATAGATCTCATGAGCCTCAGATTTGTTTTTATCTTCATTCATAAATTTTTTTTTTTTTTATTTCTAATGTCAAGGCAAATACAAATAAAATAAAAAAATAACAATTTAAAAAAACAAATGCAAAAAGGAATAAACATCCAAAAATAAAATCATTGCCTTAAAACTTCTCTCGCACGCCAGTACAGTGCTGTCTCCGGGTCGCCGTCAAGTACCGCACATCATTGGAGGTGGTCTGTGTTCATTGGGTTTGTTGAACCACATAGGAGGCAGCCAGGGTTCGAAAAAATTTTAATGCGATGGAGATGTTCTGCTAGACAGTTTACAGTTTCTTTCAGACTATGGCCAGTCATAAGTCGGAACTGGGCGACAGCATGCCGTCGCGGATTGCTGGGTATTGTTAAAAGATCTTCAGCTCTCCAACGCTTTGACTTAATCTCATCTTGAAGTTTGTAACTTGTGGTTTTTAGTCATTATTTGTTTGATATAAAGTTTTATAGAATGGAGGGACAATGGCGAGGATCTCATTTGAGGTAGTTTGAGCCTCTTTTTGCTAGACAATCTGCTTCGTTCGTTCATCGCCACAGTGGCCAGCTATCCGCTTCGAAGTACCATCCGTTTCTTTTAAAGTCAGTTCCCGCAAATGCTTTTGACACTGGGAGATTTCCTCTCCCAGATATAGATACATTAAAACACTTAATTAGCATATCAGAACAATGTTCTTTAAATGTAAAAGTGGTTACAGTATATACTTTCCTCTGAAAATAAATAATGACTACTTTGTTATTCAAAAAATATAAATCAAGTAATTGCATTCTACATAAAATAGACAAAAATAAAATGCGATTTGTTTTTATGAAGGATACAACTCCATTTGTGGAAGCAAAACAAAATAAACTCTTACTGAATGAGTCTTTTTTTTAACTACTTTCCTGCGGTGAGGACTTAATAACAATCCTGGTAGTCAAGACCCATAATAGTGTTGAAAAAAAAGGATCCGTACTTGCAGTAACGGTACCTTGGCGACAGACTTGGCGGATTTTAAGTGTCTCAAATCTTTATTATTTGGAATAAAAATATTTTGAAAGCGTTTTGATTTTAAATGAAGTGTTTCATATGTATTTTATTATTTGGAACAAAAATTTTAAGTCTAGATTAGCGCCAAATCTGTAGCTGCGGTTGGCGCGTGTGCTCTTTATTGGCGCAACTGTCGCCAAGGTACCGTTAATACGTAAGTACTAAAGGATCTTCAAGTTGGAAAAAATTATTACCGAGCTGTTGCCAAGATATTTTTTTGTAATTAACCGAAAATGTTATGCGCTAGTGTGAAAGGGTAAAAAGGGTTAATTATGATAGACCCAAATTGTGTAACAATTATTTATTGTATTTTTAGTTACATACTGGCAAATTTCGAAAATTAATAAAATAACAAGTAATATAAAAAAAATTTTAAGTCAATTCCTTCCTTTTTTTCACTATAATGCGCCAAGTCCTTTATAAATAATTTTCATTCATTTTAAGTTTTCTGACGCCATCTATTGGTAGATGCATGCAGCTTAAATCTAAAAAAAACTAAAATTAATTAATTAAATATAATGAATAAATTAATATTTGAAAAAACTGCATTAACTTCAAGTGTCATCCCTACAAGTTAAAAAAATGTATTTGAACTTGAGTAGATGAATAAAAAAGTATTTATGAACGATTGAAAATTTGAACAAGATATATATAGAGAGAGTGTGAGCGAATAGTAGGAATTGAATAAGAGGGCACTGCTGATGCGCTGCAGTATGTATTGTCAATTATACGAAAGGCGCAGTTACAGCTATTTATACTTCTAATATATTTATATTTATTTAAAAATTAAAATTTAAACATTTTAATAATGTATGTAATTTAAATTCAAGGAAATAAAAGAATTTTATCATATATACAATTATTAGTTAGAAAGATTGATGTTTAATAAAAAGGAAATTAATTTTTCCGTGACATTTTGAAAAATATTATATTCTTAGATAATTATTATAAAAATGATTATTTCTTACAAATTAAACATTCCAACAAGATGAAAAAAATTTAATTATAATAATATGCATATTTTATATTCAAAAGCACTTTTTACAGAGACATATAGTTACTTAAATTTATAAATATTGAATTACTAAAGTAATATACCTTGCTGAAACAGCTTCGAGAAAATGAAGATTTTGATTTCTTCATTGAAATTCAATTGAAAAACCTCCGTAGGATTTTATAATAATTGGAGCAATATTCCTTTAAAGTTGTCATTTTATAGAACAGTATTTTTGCTTTCTCCATAATATAAGGGAAATGTATTTTTGTAATAATGTCTTAGTAATGAATTTGATTTCTCAATAATGTAATATTAAGGTAATAGTTTTTTTAATGAAATAATAGTAATAGTTAATTTTTTTCTCAATAAAAATAATGTTTAATACGTGTGCTTGTGTTTTAAATATGAGGCATTAATTTAACATTTAATTGGAAGTTTAAAATAATTTTAAAAGTTGAATAAAAAAAAAGTAAACCATACAGAAATTACATATCTATATCCCATAAGCAAGGGCTGCACGGGCTGTTACTCATTTAAACACTACCCAGGGGGCTCGTGTAGCTTGAAGAAATGCTAAGGAGGCGAGTAACACTACCCCCACAACAATCTAAGATCGTATTAGATCGGAACCTGCGATTTAAAGTGGATTCCGAATCCCAACAAACAGCCATGGCACCGCCGGAACTCGGATCTGAAACCTGTGGTACCAAGCTAGCCACTCGGCTATCAGGCATCTCCATTGTATAATTTAAATCGTTGAAAAAAATTGCTAAATGACATCGCCAATGTTATAATACACTCATGTCCGTAAATTAAGGTTAATTCAGAATCACACAGAAATTGAACTCTAAAAAAAAATTTCACCTGTAGAATTATCACACACATCTTGAAGAAGAATATGCAAATTACAGGAAACCACCAGATGGGCGGATAGTACGTCACAATGACGAGTGTAAGAGAGGGGTATATAAGGAATGGTGGCAAAGAAGTAAAATTGTTCACAAAGCGCTTTAAAAGCCATTCAGTGCAATAATCGCATAGTTATGGTACAAAGGAAGCATTTGGATGATTTTTAACGTGGTAGAATTATCGGACGACTGGAATGTGGACGTACCCAGCTGGAAGTATCCGAGGAACTTGGAATCGCCCAGAGTGTCATCTCCAGGCTTTGGCAACTATTCCAAGATGATGGTAATGTCTTAGCTTGATGTTACAACATAGGCCGCCCCGAGTTACAACGCCGAATGAGGACCGGTATTTAGCAGTTACTGCCAAAAAGAAACAGACGGAGCACAGCATCAGACCTGTCTCGTCAGCTCTCTTCAGCTACCGGTACGACAGTTTCAAGGCAGACCGTGTACAGACGCTTAGGGCACATTGGTCTATACGCTCGTAGGCTTGTCAGATGTGTTCCAATTACCGCAACTCACTGTCGCCTGCGATTAACCTGGAGTAGGCAGCATGCATTGTGGACACCGCAACAGTGGTCTGGTGTGATGTTTTCCGACGAGTCCAGGTTTAGTTTGCAGTCTGGTTCTCGCCGGACTTTCATATGAGAGCGCCAGGTACCCGTTACCACCAAGAGAACACCATTGAAAGACACCGTTACGGTGGTGCAGGATGGCTCGTTTGGGGAGGAATTATTCTGGGTTCCAGAACTGACCTGCATGTTCAGAGTGTAACGATGATAGGCCCCATCTATCGGGATGTCATTCTGGAGCAACATGTACGTTTGTTTCGGGGCGCCATGGGTGCTGAATTTCTGTTTATGGATGACAACGACCGTCCTCACCGTGCAAACATTGTAGACGAATGCCTTCAATTGGAGGATATCAGCCGTATGGATTGGCCAGCATACTCGCCGGATTTGAATCCAATAGAGCATGTGTGGGATATGCTTGGCCGACGAATTGCAGCCCGTAAACCCCCTCCCACCTGTCAGCCGGAACTTCGGAGGGCATTGCTTTGATGAGTGGTGTAATATTCCCCAAGATCAGATCGATAATTTGATACTCAGCATGCCTAGGCGTTGTAAGGTCTGTATTGCATCGTCCGGGAAACATACTCCATATTAACCATCATACTAACCATGTTATATTAATTTTTTGTAAATAGGTTCTTTTTTGAAATTTGCTCCAGGAGTAAAAATCGCAATTTTTACTAATTATGTCAAACATATAGCATCTTTTTGCTCTTTACCTTTTGTTTAATAAATAGACTTTACAAATAAGTCAAATTTGTTTTGCTTCTGTCTCTTTCTTTGCCTGAACTTCATTATCCTTAATTTATGGACATGAGTGTAGTTATTTTTTGCAAATCGTGGATGTCAAATGTATTCCTTTAAAATACCATGAAAGATGAAATAATAACCTATGGGAGAACTTTAAAAAGAGAGTTAAATTCCTTTTCATCTGTGCGTTGCAATGCAAAATAATTAAAAAGTCATTTTTTTTTTTTTATGAATACAAGGACAGTAATATATGCAACCAATGAATACAAATTTGTATTCAATCTTATGCGAGTTACTAACATTGCCAGTGGTTGGAAATGAGACATTGTTTCTTGCATAGAAATTAAGTTTTCAAAATGAGGTAGATTTATTCGAAACTTACATGATGAATCGAAAGATTGATCCATCATGTTTAATGCTTAATGCTTGGCGATGATGAATCGAAAGCTTTCGTTCTTATGCATGCATCACATTTGATAAATTCGTAGGCAGAGTACTCTTTCTTTTGAATTTTTAGCCAGCTGTAGATGATTGTGTATCTCTAGAAGGTTATCCTTAAAATTGTTCACAGAAACAAAACCTCATTTTAGTCAATAGTAGCATAATTTCTCCCAGGATGATTCGGGTAAATAAATGCATAGCTAAAATATATCGTAATTTATTCGTTATATGTTTTTATAACAATATTTTTCAGCAAACATTACAATTCAAATAGTTAAGCTATCTTCATTTCGGTTATTTATTTAAGCTCATTCATGATATTTCATCACAAATTTTGTTTATTGTTATGAAACACGAACTATAAGGACGGCATTGATTTTTTAAGATTACAATGACAGTAATGCATGTAGCCAATGGATACGAATTTGTATACAGTCTTATGCGAGCTAGGAACTTTGGCACTCGTTGAAAATGAGACATTGTTTCTTGTATATCAATTTGAGTTTTCAAACTAAGATAGCTTTATTCGAAACTTGCTTAGTGAAGATGAATCGAAAGTTTTCGTGCTTATGCATAAGTCAGATTTGATAAATTTGTAGACAGAAAACTCTTTTGAATTTTTCGCAGACTGTAGATGATTTTGAAGGGACCTGAATGATCTAGTGGCTAGAGCTCTGACGCTGGATACCACAGGTTTCGGGTTAGAGACCCGGCGGTGCCATGGATGTTTGTAGCGGTTCAGAAACCGCTTTAAACTCTAGTTCCCGGTCTAACATGATCACAGAGCGTTGCGGCAGTATTGTTACTCTTCGTCCGTAGCTTATCTTCAAGCTACAAGCACCTCCTGGGTAGTGCTAAATTAGTAATATCGGTGCAGCGTTTGCCTTAAGACATCCAAGACAACTGTCTAAGTGTTTGCTGATGTTAAAAGATGATTGTAAATCTCCTGAAAAGCTATAATTAAAAATTGTTGACAGAAACTAAACCTCATTTAAGTCAACGACAGCATAATTTCTCCCAGGTTGATTAAAATGAATGAATTCATAGGTAAAATATTTCACAATTTGTGCTTTATATATATTTATAAAACTATTTCAGCAAAAATTTGCGCCTAAAAAATAAATGAGTTATCTTCATTCTAGTTCTTTATTTAAGCTCATTCAAAACATTTCATCGCGAATTTTGTTTATAATTATGAAACATGAACTATAATAACGATATTGTTTTTTAAGAAATACAATGACAGTAATACACATAGCCATTGAATATGAATTTGTACACAATCTTATACGAGCTACGAGCATTGCTATTGGTTGAAAAAGAGGCATTGTTTTTGGTTTTTTTTGTATGAAAATTTGAGTTTTCAAAATAAGGTATTTTTCGCAGACGGTAGATGATTGTGAAGGGGCCTGAATGGCCGAGTGGCTAGCATTCTGGCATTCGGTACCACAGGCTTTGGGTTCGTGTCCCGGCGGTGCCATGCATGTTTGTAGTGGTTCGGAATCCACTTTTAAAATAAGTGCCAAGGTCTAACAGGATCGTAGAGCGTTGCGGGGATATTTTGTTACTCCGTGTCCATAGCTTATATTCAAACTACACGCACCTCCTGGGTAGTGCTAAGTGAGTAACGTCGGTGCAGCGCTTGACTTAAGGCATCCAAGACAACTGTCTAAGTGCTTGCCAGCTGCATTAGAACAAAAATAAGAGATGATTGTGAATCTCTGAAAGGCTATCATTAAAAATTGTTGACAGAAACAAAACCTTATTTAAGTCAATGGCTGCATAATTTATCCTAGGATGATTCGAGTAAATGAATTCATAGCTAAACTTTGTACTAATTTATGCTTTATATGTATTTATAAAAATATTTCAGGAAAAATAAACTACTTATCTTTATTTAAGCTCAATTATGATATTTCATCACAAATTTTGTTTATCATTATGAAACACGAACTGTAATGACGGCATTGTTATCATTTTATCGAAAATAAAGCACTTAACGACTTCAGTTAATTTCTGTTGGTACCCATGAGATTGCCTCCACGTGGGACAATAATACCGTCAAACCTATTAAACGGGAAGGGATAAAAAAAGATAATTGAAGATTTACCTAAACATCGTTAATATGCATTTCTAAAACTCCTTCATTTTGGTAATTATGAACAGTTAGAAATCTAATTTTTAATTTTTCTGAGTGAATTAGATTGATGTCATTAAGGATATGGCGTTAAATTAGATATTCAGCTTTGCCGAAATAAAAGGGTTAGAATTAGAAAGGAAAATATATTTTTAATTTGATATGCATCATTTAATAAAAGTGTGGTGAGATTAACTGGATTGCTATTAATTCAAAATAAAATTGAAATTAACAATTAATTACGTTTTATTTAATAGAAATATTTGTTGAATTCGTAATATTTTATTTCTGTATAAAATTATTTAAATTTGTTACCCTGTATATAAATTTAATAGGGGCCTGATGGTCGAGTGGCTAGCGCTCTGGCGTTTGGTACCACAGGTTCCGGGTTCGAGTCCCAAAGGTGCCAGGTATATCTGTAGTGGTTCAGAATCCGTGTTAAATCGTAGGTCCCGGTTTATAGGATCGTAGAGCGTTGTGGGGAGTAGTGTAACTTCCCACGTTCGTAGCATATCTTCAAGCTACACGTGCCTCTTGGTTTAATACTTCATGAATAACAGAGGTGCAGCCCTTACTTATGGCATAACTACTAACCGCCTCTGTATTTCCAGCTGTATTAGAACATCAACATAAAATTTAATTACTTTTTTAAGTGATTATGATTAAATGCTAAAGATTAGGAACCAGAATTAAAATCCTAAAATATCTAGCATATATATTATAAACTTTATTTTTTTTACTTTAAAGTAGTTTAGAATTTTCAAGACAATCAATTGTTCTCAATGTTATTATGATACAAATTGAGTAATTAATGTAAAAGAATATTTATGATTTTATTCACTATTTACATAGTTTTTAAGTTACCTTTAAAAAGATTACGTAGCCAGTATTTATCTCTATAACAAGTAGTCTAATGAAGCTTATTAGAAACTGGGCATTGTAGCGTAAAAGAATATTAACACTTACAACATTAACATCTAGTTATCTCATGGTACTAATATTACCATATATTTGACAGTTTTTTTCCTTAATATAGCATTCTCATATTTCAAAAATTAATACACCGTATTATTAAAGGTAAAATACAAGTTTGCTTATGTGACAATTTATGTGACATATTTACAAATGGTTAATGGTGATAGCATTGTATAGGTAGCTATAATAAGGGGAAAATCTCTCATTATATGGACACCTGCAAACTATTCAAATGATGTAGGTACTTTGGTTTAATTGTTTAGATACATTCAAAATAATACAAGTGAAATGTTCCCTTTCAAATGACTGAACAGGTCATTTTTGTAAAACCGGATGCCATTTACAGCACACCTTTAAATAGTTATAGTAGCCTAGACAATGATGTTTAACCGTGTGTAATGGCTCTAATGGCAATTTATAATTTGAAACACACATACCATATTCATATGCATAAACAATCTTGAATTCTTAAATATCATTTGATATCATTATTCTTTATATGACTATTAAATATTATGTATTAAAATTTATATTCCTTTGCTGATTGGTGATATCTACTCTATAACGAAACGTGATAAATTATTAATAAAATGGTATTTCAAAAATAGGTCGAGGAAAAGTTTATAATTTTTGAAAATTAGCTAATGGTTTAATGTTTCAGCAAAAAATGTTTTATCATAAAAACCAAATATAGTATACTGTTTTTGCTTTTAATTTATATTAGCAATTGCCACCTAAAGAAATAATATATCATTGTTGCCTATGCCTATATTTAGTATAAGTATTATATCTTATTTTCATATAAAATATTATTATATGAAATTATTTTTAATCAAAAATTTATGAATTTTTAATATATTGAATTTTGAAATATTTTGAAATAATCGAAAAATTTATAATTAAACTGTAATGCAAATAAACTGATTAATTATGTAATTGTTGATCGTAATAAATTGGTGCATTTATATACCATTTGACTATCAGGGTAATTAACAGTTCTTAGGAACCAATTGTCCAATTTTGTATGTTATATTTTTAGGCGAGAAACGAGCCACCCTAAATGCAGAAGAAAAACAAACCCTAGCACTCCCCGACGCTTTTTAAAGTATGATTGGCTGTATAGGAAAGATCGTGTTATATAGATAACAGGAATTCCCACTCCATAAAGAGAAAAAGTACCAGGATAATCAGGATTCTATTCCTTAATAACGTGAATTTCCTTGCGTAAAAATTTATTGAATGAGGAATGTAGAATGTAGTTAGTAGGAATGTTCCCATAATCTAGGTGTTCGTAGATTGAAATTCAAGTAGTTTCAATACTTGAAATAAGGTAGAATTTAGAATTTAAATGAACTATATTTTTAAAAAGGTAGGAACGGAATCAAATCTGAACTTATCTATTGTTATTTCTGATCCCCAATAGGATCTAACCATTAGACCAAAATAAGTTCATAAACCTTTAAAAGTCCAAGAATAGAAGAGATTCAGAATTTCATTAACATTCTAATGTCAGTCAAAACAGTTTAAAATATAAGCAGGCGATGCGTGAGCAATCAAAACTTGGTGCAGGTCCTCAAGTGCCCACTGATAAAATGTGATAAGCAAGTGTGTTGGCTTCTATATCCGTCCCTCCGAAAAAAAGTAGAGTAAGCACCACCAGGGCGATCACTCTAATACCATGTGTGGGAGAAACATTCCAGAGATTCTTAATTGTCTTCCCAAACTAGGAGAATACCTCGCTATAAGGTGCGAAGCATATCGGACTAAGGAAGTTTCTGAAGAAGCAACATTTGCTAGAATCATCAATCGCGTTGCCACTAATGTCGACATGTGATGGAATCCATTGGACGTAACTGGAATTAACTGAAAGTCTATTATAATATATAACTAATCTTCTTTTTACCAGCTTAACTCATTTTGATTTTTGTTTTAAAATTGAGGTATTTGATCTTTCAACATTGTTATTGGGTATGTAATTCATGAAAAATTAGTTAGTTTCATAACTCATTTGATTAATACTCACATCTAAACAAGAAGAAGTCTTTCCCCTGGAGGTAATGAAATAAAGTGAGGCAATTGGGAAATATGTGTGGCCCAAAAGAGTAAGTTAAATTGTCTTCAGTTTGACATTAACACAAGGACATATTATCTATCCCAATCCCAATTCTGTCACAGAAACTAAAAAGCCAATGGTCTAGCTAAATCAATGAAATAATATGCCTCTTTCTTACAAGACATTTCTAGAATTTACTTAAACCAAGATGTAGCAAACCACTCTGTAACACTTCGCTGTCATATAATAAATTTCAGCATAGAATGCCAGTCACAAATGTTGAACCAAGTGTCAAACACCAGGCATTGGACCAATTCACTATTCACCAGAACACAACCCTAGAAACTCGAATGGTATGGAGAATGGAGTAAACAATCATAAATTATATATTTATTATTTGTGAATATATAGCCGTGTATATAAGAACACTGTCTATCGGACTGGGTATTATGATTCAAAGAAGTAAATTGTATTAACACATTTATTTATCATAACATTCTTGTTGTACGTTAAATACATTTAAATCCAAAATATTTTATATATCTTCTTATATTATATAAATTAAAATTTAGTTATATATAAGAGAAATTGCTTTGTCGTTCCCAGTATACCTTGCGCTTTGCCATTCCTGTGTGATTTCTCAGCGATTACACGTTACTGTCGCGGTAACGGTGCCAGTAATGATACAATCTAAAAACGATCTAAGCCAGCGTGTCAATTACACAGAGACATTTCCGAAATTCACTAATAGAGATGCCATATGATTCGGGGCTTGAAACTTCTTGCTAGCAATCAGTTTCTCAGCCGGCTGGCGGCTTCTGGCACGAAATGTCGGCCCGCACGTGCGCGCCAAGCGTCAAACAAAAGGGTACGGCGCAGTTTGCCAATCATCGCGAGCACGGCGCGAATTCCTGAAATGGCGCACGAATGCCTCTGCAGAGAAGGGACAGGCGTATTCATGAGTGGAATTTTAACGCGCAGCATTTGTTTCCAGCTTGGCAAAGACGGAGGTGACAGCCGCCTGGAAAGGCACACATGTGATTAGGATGGCATTCCTTGGGTAGTGAGTAGAGTGAGTTGCCAGATGGCGACGTATCGAGAGGATGAGTTGATGGGTGTTGAGCGGATCAAAGGAAGGGTAGAGACGCTGTGTGATTCCATTTGCTGATTGGCATTTTTGGTTTGAGAGAGAAGAATCTTTTTAAGGAAATTGCAGTTGGTCCGAGTGCGTGAAGTGCGTAGGATATTGTTCTAAATTAGCTTGTTGCATATTAAAATAACAATATTTCTAAAATGCATTTGACTTTGACTGAACTAACAAAATAAAAAGATTTCAGGTATCAAATGCTTATCGAGAAAAAATCAGAAATAAAAATGAAATTTATCGAGAAATTTTTGCCAGACATTTTCAAAATATATTTGGAATTGCTCGGGTAAAATGTCGGTTTGCTATGAGGACTGAATAACTGCATCTATATATTATGTGGGTTTAAATGCATGTATCTATATTTTTACTACACGCTGTATGGCTAATTTTTATTGCATTTGTCAAAGTGAATGCTCTCCTCTACAGCTGGTCTGCCTGCACTGGTTTGTGACATCAGTGAGATTTGAAAACTTTAAGATTTTATTAGTCTAGCATATAATTCATGACTTATTGGATGAGTTTTTATTTGAAAAGTAAATCTCACTCTCGGTAGTTATAAAATTAAAATGCTGTTTTGGTAAGGAGCCATTGGTGCCTGATAAATAAAATCTTGCAGCTCAATTTTCCACATTACAGCATTGTTTGGTTATACAGCTCTTATATACCTTTATAATGTAATGTAAAGTATCTTTTCAAATGACTACCTCTTTGTAATTAATATTTTAATACTGAAATTACTAATGCTGTTCTTAGATTTTATTCAATACATCTTTTAAAGCAAATTTATTTTCAGATATTTCAGTAATTTATATCATTAAGCATTCTAAGTTGTATACTTATAAACGCTTTAATATTATCATTTAGTTTGATTAAAATGAACCATTTATTTTTATAAGCTGTTGTTATTCTTTTAATTACTTTATTAACCAATAATCAGGCACAATTTTTATTTCTTTTTGTTCATCAAGTGTGGTATTTTAGTTTAGTTTAATAGTCATATATCAAAAATTAATTAATGTCTTATATTTAATTAATGAATTTTATTTATTTATATCAAGCTAAGTACCAAAAGTGTTTGATAGCTTTCTAAACAAACAATTTGGGCATTGTCTTAAAAAAAAAGAAGTCTAAAAATATAACTTTCTTTAAGTCAAAATCACATACCATCTTAAACGAATCAACTGACATACAAATTCACTGAAATATTAAATATAAAAAAATGGATCTTTTTCGCTTTTACAAGAAAATTTACTTCCTTTTAAAGAAAGATTTTAAGAACTTTTGCAATATTTTACTTATTTTCAGTTTCACTAGAACTCACAAGTGAGTGAGCACATTCACAAAAAGCCCGTTTCACAAAATCGTAAAAAACAGACATCAAACTGAAAACCTGACATCAGCACATCTTTAATCTCGCTATCAACGGGAAAAGGAGGATAAGGAATATCCCTTTTTTTAAAAAGCTCAAATTTAGACATTGGCTAAGAAAGAAATCTGTGCAAATGCGACTTTCTTTCTAAGGAGCCAAAGGCTGCATACCATCCTAAACGAGATCCAACTGCATTTCCATTCAATAATCTAATAAATATTGAAGGAAAGCCATCAAGAAATATTTCTCAAGAAAGTATTCGACATCTGATATAACTCACTACATTTGTTCTTTGTCTCGACTCGACAATAGCATAGTAGAGACATACAAAATTCTGTGAAATATTGCACATAAAATAAATGGACACTCTACTTTTGACAAGCGAAAACTTTTCTTTTAAACAATGATTATGATTAAGAACTTTACATCTTTCACTTCTTTTCAGCCACTATCAGGAGGACTTTCTCAAAGTGAGTGAGTACAATGTCACCCAAAAGAAGACATTTACAAAAGGAGAGGAGTGAAAAATCGTATGACGGAGCGTCAAACTCAAAACCTAATATGTCTTTCACACCTAATCTGCTGATCAACCCGAGAAAGGATGAAGAATATCCTTTTTTTCTTTTCTTTTCCGACTCTGATTATGATACGTCTGAAATCCGAAAAGCAGCTCGATGACAGAGAAAAAGCACATGTTCATCGTAACGGTGTAGAACAAAACTTCAGCATGTGAAAAAGGTATCACTTGCTTGGTGTAAAAACATGCATTTTCGAGGGAGGAATTTCAGAGTGAGCGTTCAGAAAAGGGATAGGCGTTATGTCTATAAATGTGAAATATCTCCTGACAGTTGTTGCACTCTAAAATAACATGAGATATATTGGAATATCGTTTAGAAAAATAAATAGCTTCGTACATTTTCCTAGATAGAATAAAATATTGTTTCAAATGGTGAGTTTTCAGAGCAAGGTTGAATGAGTGCACAGATTCTTATTATACATTCAGATATATATTTGTCAGTGAACTTGTTTTGATTATGACATTCAGATAACTCAAATGTTGACATTAAGATTGTATTTCATTATTTTCCTCATATTTAAAAATTTCTCTTTGATTTTTTTATCATGTGTGAACCTTGATGTTGCCCTTAGTTAGGGTTCGTGAAAGTTATCACGAGATATGACAGCTGGGCAAATAAAGACTCCATTGCAAATTTTTGGAGGATAATGGTACTGTGGGCTCCTTAACTCTGAAATGCTCCATGAATAACAATGTTTTTGTCTTATGGAATTTTCTCTGTGGATACCTAATTTTGGTCGCAGTCGTTTTGCAGGTGCATGTTTGTTTTCAAACTTCAACTTTTCCATGTTTTGATCTTCAGTCTAAACATTTGATATATTTAATGGCAAATATAATGCACTCGATAGAGAGTTGAGTCAAATTCAGCTTCTTCTTGAAGTTTCAGTACGTATCACTTTTATGCTTTTTCTGATGCATACCGGGCCTTTGTATTTATGGTGATCACTTCTTGTTGTAAAGCTGGAAAGACCTCGTTATCTCCTGTCATTTCATGCACTGGATTGCTTTCAAACTTCGATATATTCTTTTTGGGATATTGTATGATCAGATAACGTTTCTTGCAGAGATTTGGGAATACTATCATTCTATCGTTTTCTACAACATGACATTATTTATCTCTATTTACGTTTGTTTATATCTTTTAGAGATTCTCGGAACAATTCATTTCCTTTAATAAATTCTTGATCTCGTTCAACATTGGTGTATGCCTTGTTGGCTCATTCAATAGCAACTCTTCTGGTTAGCTACATTCTTTGTAGTATTCCAAATCATTATAGCTTATATATCTCGTGCATTATTAAAGCTTATGGCGCATTCTCGAAGTTTATTCATCCGATTCTCAGGATGTTCACACATGGTTTCAGTTGAAATTTGCTGAGCATATTTCAGTTTTGTACTATTTGAATTTATCTTCTTCTGTACCCAGAGTTATTGTCGAAATTTAAATATTTGTGCCTTTACCTTCTGCTTACATGTTTTGCTGTACTAAAAATGTTTCTTCATAGTTCTGTATCTTTTTGAAAGCGATTTGTAAAGAAGAAATATAGAGCAAAAACTAAATAAAAAGTAAAAATACAAAGGAGGAAATCCAAATCTGGAAGAGGCAAGGGACTTTTCAGAATTTCAGAAGCACTGTCCGTTTGTGTAAACTAAAGCCATGATCAGCATTTCCTATACCATGTAACTTTTTAAATGTTTCTAAGTAGTTTTCATCAAAAAGATTTTAAAAAGAGAAGAATAGGGATAATTTGTAATGACATTATTCCACAGGTTGCGTGATAAGAAAGCTGAAAAATCATTGGAACTTACACACAAATGTGCACAAGATGAAGAGAGCAAAATCTACCACAGAGAGCTAAGAAGCAGGAACATATAACTGCAAAAATATCAAGAAACCGAGGAGAAACAGAAGAAAAATAAATTGAAAATAAATTAAGTATAAGCAAATTTAAAAATAGTGAAAAATACATACAGTTTTTAAATAATACATAAAAAATAATACATTACCGCCAGTAAATTGAAATAGAATGAGGCCATCTATTACAATTCGGCAAGAGACATGGAGAGTTAGTGTAATGTCAAAAAAGAGTGCACAAAGTTTTTAAGACAATTTCTTTGCTTTATACGCGTTTCATTTCAAAAATCGCCTTTCATTAAGAATTTTCAAAATGATTTCAAACCTGGGCTTACGAAGAGCTGAAAATGGAATGAAGTTTTATGAAATAATTTTCATTTGGATCTATTTGCAATAATACATGATAATAATGATACTTCGTATTAAGTTTGCCATTATATATTTAATAGATAGTGACATGTTTCAGAATAGTAACATCATAGACTTATTATAGCATACACGATCTTAATATGGTGATCATAAATATCAAAAATGCTGCTATTGCTTTCATTTTATACAAAGTTTTTATGTTTTTATTTACTATGTATGTATTAGATTTTCATCATTAAAATATATCAGCGTGTCCAAAAAGCTGACTCTTGATCACACGTGCTTTTCTAAAATCTCGCTTACACATCGAAGGAAAGGGTATAACGCATCTCAGACAAATGCACTCTCTGTGCCTAAAATGTACTATGAAACCGTATACATGGAGTGGTTTTCAACGGCCGCTGCTGGGCACTCCATCATACATTCCCACGCATTGGGTAAAAATCCACCTTTCAGCATTTGTGCTGCAACCGTGACCACAAGACAAATACAATTGAATCAGAAGTACATAAATCCTTATTTACAATAATTAATCTCAAGAGACGATCAAAAACAATAACTAAACACATATCAACACAAAAAACATAATTACATAAACGTTATATAAAAAAAAAAATGAAATTACTTCAAAAACTAAGCCTTAAAAACAGCCATGATACTCATAACTCCAAAAACGATAATCATTTTATTTTTTAAAAAAAAAAATGTACAATATTTTACACAAATAATTCTCCACAAACATTTTCATCAAATTTATATAGTTAATAAATTATTATAATAAATTATTTCAAATGACAAATCTTTTAATATAAGCACAAATTACCCATTATGTAAATACTTTTAAAAAGTTTATTTAGTGTACAATTAATAATTATAATTACTAATGAATGAATAATGTCTTAAAAAACATTTTCTTAAGAAAAAAATCATTAAAATGAAACAAAAAGATATTATAATTCCAACTACTAATTGAAAACTCTGACTATACCTATGTTTAAAAAATTAGATGTAAATAATAATGTAATATGATACTATTATTTAAATCAGATCTGGTGCACTTCCACCCATATTAGCTATACTACAATTTCCCTTTTCTTTTCAGACAAAAATGTTAATGATTTCACTGTTAGAATATTAAAGGACATCAACTGTTTTTGTGAAAAGTATTACATGGACTATGTACTGGTGAATAGAGAAGATAATGACTAATTGTAATTGTATATTAGATTAAACACTTGTGGTTATAAAGTCAAAATTTCTTTGTAATGAAGTATTTTAAAGAAGGATTTGTATCCTTCCCTCTATCTTCATCCTGATATTAAGTGCCTATAACTGAATATAAAAATTGCAATGAAATTCTAAGTTCATCGTGTTCAGTTGATGGTATTGTAATAATCTTTCATAAATCGACCAAGAAATGGTTAATGTTAAAAATTAGGTTGTAAAAATATGTAAAAAGGCAAAGTTCAAGTTTTTTAGAAGTATGTTCCTACATTCAACAAGTATAATTTGAAAGTTATGTAATTGAAATGATGTTATTTATACATCATAGCTATTAATTAAATTAAAAAAATCTAATGCAGTAAATACCATTTTTTTAAAAGGTTAATAAAATAAATTAAACTGAATTTATTGGATAAATATAAAATATTGTGCATAAAATGCATACATTGTCAAGAGACATTACGTGGAAAAACTCAAATATTGATATTTTATCTTTAATATTATTAGTTTTTCATAACCCAAAAATTTTTCCAGGTTTTTAAAATTACTCAGCTCAAATTATAGTTTATCATAGTATGATTTGGATTTACGTATTTTTAATCGTATGGTTTCTACTATAGTGCTTTTTCTAATTAAAAACTCTATGGTATTTCAATTTTTCTACAGTAAAATAGTTGTCTGCAATATGGTTAAACTATTGCAGATAATAATTTTTTACAGAAATACTTAGTGTATTTTACAGAATTTAAAAAAAATTATTTATATAAGCAAAAATTTTTAACCTGCCGTTATTAGCTTAATTTTCATGTTTTTCATTATAATAAAAATTGTAAGTTTTTTAAAAATAATTTTACTTATTTCTAATAAAAATATCTGAATGTCTAATGTCCATTTTTATTATAAAGACTAATAAAAGAACTGAATATCATTTGAAGGAAATATTGTTATTTTGCATTATATTTCAAAAAGCAGTATACAAGAATTAATATTTTTTTAAATGCAACAATTCAAATCGGAAAAAATTAGCATGTTCTGTATAAGATAATAACATTGAAAACAATTTGAAAAGAAAATATTTCTGCAGTAATGATCCTTCTACGTTAGAAGGCGAAACTCGAAGAACTTTTCAGATAAATGATGCTTCTTTGTCTGGTGTCAAAGGAGCACTACTAATAGCTTTTTCTCTCGGAAATATATGGTAGACGAAGAATTAGGTTTCATTAACTATACGTTTATATGGAACCTTTTCTTGACCCACGTCATCAAAAATCTCTCGCTGACGTATATAATGATAGTGACAGAAATATATTCTCTGCGTACACGTTTTTCCAAGTAATAGCAAGTGCCAGCAAACATTTAACTGAGCTGATAGTTTCGTAGAAGGGATTCATCTGACATCTCTAAAATTACGAATTTCTATGGCAACTAAACTATAAAATTAAATCATTTTCTTAAAATAATAAATACTAATATAATATTGGCTTGATAAGATAGTATGTTGGCTAAGATAATAACATCAGTAATAAAATGTGTTTGAATTTTTACTGTATTAAAAATTTTTCAATACATTTAATTGAAACACACTACTTTTATAATCTTTTCTTTGCATATTTATCAAGTCTTAATATTAACTTATTTTAACTGATACATGTCTTTATATTAACTTATTTTAACTGATACATGTCTTTTTATTAACTTATTTTAACTGATACATGTCTTTATATTATATTCTAACTGAACATGTCTTTATATTTTAAACCTATATTTAATAACCTATTCTAACAAAGTGTCTTTATATATTAATACTATATTAATAAAAGTATTATTATAATAAAATAAAAACTATAACTAACGTATTTTAACTAAAAACGTATCTTTATATTAGCTTATTCTAACTAAACGCTTTAATATTAGACACTTTTAATATAAAGACATGTTGGAATCAGTTAATATAACTTATTCTAACTAAACCATGTCTTTATATCATTTTATTCTAACTCTTATTCTTTAATTAAACCATGTTTTTATATCCTAACTTATTCTAACTAAACCGTTTTTTGTTATTCTAACCATGTCTTTATATTAACGTATTCAAACTAAACCCTGCCTTTATGTTAATTCAAACTAAACCATACCTTTATATTAACTTATTCTAACTAGACCGGGTTTTTATATTATTCTAACCATGTCATGTTATTTATATTAACTTATTCAAACTAAACAATGACTTTATATTAACTTTTATTCAAACTAAAAAATGACTTTATATTAACTTATTCAAACTAAACAATATATTAACTTATTCATTTTATTCTAACCAAACCATATCTTTATATTAACTTACTCTAACTAAACCATGTCTTTATGTTAACTTATTCTAACTAAGCAATATCTTTATATGAACTTATGCCATCTAAACCATGCCTATATGCTTTATTCTACCTAAAAATGTATTTTATTCTAACTAAAAATGTATTTTATTCTAATTAAACTGTGTCTTTATAAACTGACTTAAACCATGACTTATTCTAAATGTCTTTAAATCATGTAAACTTTATGTAAAACTTATTCCATCTAAACCATGTCTTTATATTTTATTCTAACTAAACCATGTCTTTTTTAACCTATTCCATCTAAACCATGTCTTTATATTGACTTATTTTAACTTAACCGTGTCTTTCAGTACGTATTCACTACAGCTCGGAAATATTCGACATAAACTATTTCTTTCGTTCATCCATCCATTGCCACGGATCGCTGGTATCATTGTTCTTCACGCGATCTCTTTTCAAATGTCCCGCCGTCGAGGCTCACAGGTAATCGAAAAAGAGCCCCCAGAGAAAACAGACAGCGAAAACGTGAGAAGTGTGACACATCCTTTACGATTCGGAAAATCTTGCAGCATTTATTCTCAGGGGGACTTGGACGGAGAGAGAAAAAAAATTTCATTTTCTCTCCGATTACAGACGTCTCTCGTTTTCTCCCCTCCATCAAGGGAAGACGAATGTGCTGCAATATATCTGGATATTCACCATAATCTGGGTGGACAGTTTCGACGTGGCAGGAGTTTCGTTAACAGGGATGTCGTTATGTTGTGAATTTTGAAGAACTTATAACAGGGTGGAGTTAAAAAATGAAATTGTAGCAATTTTGATATGTGTATGCGGTGGTGTTTAAAAAAATGTAGGATGGTCTTAAAAGTTATGCAGAAAAATATATTAAATTTTGAATTTTTTAATGAAGATATCAATTAACAAAAAATATTGCATAAAAGTATTATATTAATTATTATTTATTTTTATACATCTCCTATAAAATGTTTTAATATCTGCTGAGAAATTATCCTAATCTAACTAGAGACTAGAGAATTTTGACAGTTTCAATCTCCTAATATTTGTTTGGCGTCAATGTTCTTAATAAACTGAGTAATAATGGAAATATAAGTCAGCATTATATTTAGGTATTAAACCAATGTAACCTACCAACCAACCTAAACCATGACTTTATATTAACTTTTTCTAATTAAACCCTATCTTTATATTAACTTATTCTAACTAAATCGTGTCTTTATGTTAACTTATTCTAATTGAATAGTGTTTTAATGTTAGTTTATTCTACTAAAACCCACGACTTTTATTAACTTATTTAATTAAACCATACCTTTATATTAACTTACTCTAACTAAACCAAGTCTTTATGTTAACTTATTCTATCTAACTAAGCAATGTCTTTATATGAACTTATTTCATCCTAAACCATGTCTATATGTTTTATTCTAACTAAAGAATGTATTTTATTCTAACTAAAAAAATGTATTTTATTCTAATTAAACCGTTCCTTATTCTAAATAAACGTCTTTATGCAAACTTATTCCATCAAAACCATGTCTTTATATAAATTTATTCCAAATAAACCATGTCTTTATGTTAACTTATTCTAAATAAACTACGTCTTTATGTTAACATATTCTAAGTAAACCATGTCTTTATGTTAATTTATTCTAACAAACCATGCATTTATATCAACCTATTCCATACAAACCATGTCTTCATGTTAACTTATTCTAAATATACCATGTTTTATATTAAATTATTCTAACTAAACCATGTCTTTTTCAGTACGTATTCACTACCAGCTTCGGAAATATTCGACATAAACTATTTCTTTCGCCCGTCCATCCATCGCCACGGATCGCTGGTATCATTGTTCTTCACGCGACCTCTTTTCAAATGCCCCGCCGTCGAGGCTCACAGGTAATCGAAAAAGAGCCCCCAGAGAAAAACAGACAGCGAAAACTTGAGAAGTGTGACACATCCTTTACGATTCGGAAAATCTTGCAGCATTTATTCTCGGGAGACTTGGACGGAGAGAGAAAAAAAAATTTCATTTCTCTCCGATTACAGACGTCTCTCGTTTTCTCCCCTCCATCAAGGGAAGACGAATGTGCTGCAATATATCTGGATATTCACCATAATCTGGGTGGACAGTTTCGACGTGGCAGGAGTTTCGTTAACAGGGATGTCGTTATGTTGTGAATTTTGAAGAAGTTGTAACGGGAGCGAAATTAAAAATGAAATGGAAGCTTTTTATATGCATGTAGTGGTATTTAAAAAAAATACGGGTTATATTAAAAGTTTTCTTTCTAATGCAGCTTGGCAAACACAGACAGCTTGGTCTTTGGATGACTTAAGGCAAGTGCTGCAGAGACGTACTCACTTTGCATTACCCAGGGGGCGCGTATAACTTGAAGATAAGCCCACGGACGCGGAGTAACAATGCCCCGCAACGCTCTCTACGATCCTTTCAGACCAGGACCTACTTTTAAAAGTGGATTCGAACCACTACAAACAACCATGGCACCACCGGGACTCGAACCCGAAACCTGCAGTACCGAGCGCCAGAGCGCTAGCCACTCGACCATTCAGGCCCTGTTATATTAAAAGTTATACAGAAAATTTTCTTGGAATTTTTAATGAAGATATCCCTTGACAAAAAAAAAAATATTGTGTAAATGTATTTTTATAAATATAAAATTAAATATTAATTAATATATCTCATATAAAAGAACTTTAATATCCAGTGATATATTTACTACAATCTAACTAGAGAATTTCGACAGCTTCACTGTCTTCATGTTTGTTTGGCGCAATGTTCTTAATAAACTGTGTAAGAATTAAAATATAAATCAGCATTATATTTAGTTAGTACTATAAATGTATTAGTGAGAGTGGAAAATCTTGTTTAATGTAATAATCTTGTCTTGCAAGACTTGAATTTAAATGTAAGCCAGCATCCTTGGCGCAACAGCTCCATGGTGGTCCACGGCTATCTTCCTACTGGCAGAATCCGAAAAAATGAGATGTTTTCTTTTTAGGGTAGGGTTGCCAGCCCTACGCCCAACTCTCTATAGTTATATTACACCGGGACATATGATTTAAAGTGGAATCCTAACCACTACAAAGTCCATGGCATCGAGTGCCAGAGCGCTAGTCATCGGTCGTCTAGCGCTAGGCCCCGCATTATATTTAGGTAGTAATATAAAAATAACCGTGATAGTGGACAATCATAATAATAAAAATTTAAGATTTATTGCTTCCTTAATAAATACTTAGAATTATTTTTATAGTTTCAATGGATTTATTAAAGCATGTCGTTGTAATATTAACCACTCTATAATAGTTTATGTCAATTATTGTATTGAAAATTCCTGATGATAAAAGCCAGCTCATTCATTGTTGATTTCAGATAGGCTTTTCCTGATCATAAAATCTCCAGGTATAGAATACTAGCCAATCGTACGTTTATTTTCTTGAACCTCCTTATCTACGTTCTACCATATCACTTTTAACTTAAGTTACATAGTTTTTCTCTACATGATATCAGCAAGTATACTTTTAAACACTAGAAACATCGGTTTGTTTTGAGTGCTTGAAAAATGTAAGATTTTATGTCTATCGATGAAATAACTCTGTTACTTCTCTCCTCTACTGAAATCTCCTGCTTTTTATGGAAATACAGCTTTTAATAGAAGTATCTTATCAATGAAGAAGATAAAAATTGTAATAGCTAATCATTTAGTCACACAGATGTTGGATTCCTTATATTCACCCCAATTTGAAACGAAACCTACCATAGGCTGACAAGTGAGAGATTTGATTCTTCTCCTAAAACACAACTAAAATATATTTCGTCAATATTTAGAACATTCCGATTAGTATTAGCATAACATTTTAAGCATAGTTTGTCAATTTTTGAATTTGATTCTTCTTACATTGAAATCTATAAGGCAGAGCTCTCTCAGTCAGCTTTAAAACCAAGAACTTCTCTTAATGTATTATATTATAAAGCTTCTTAATGTAAAATGTAATTTTTTTTTCTTCAAATATGTATTTAATTGGCAACAAATGTATTTTCAATGCTTAATTTTCATGAAATCTACTAGTAGATGTTACTCTATCATCCAGAATCCTTTTGCTACAATCAGAATATTTATATTTATTTGTTTACTCTTATTAACTATTTCTCAATTTGTCACAGTTACAGTTTAAACAATAAAAAAAAAAATTAAAAATTAACTAAATATACTAAAATTGTATTTTATAAAAGAAGTTAACTATTAAGAGATAATAATAATAATAATAATGCAGAATTAACATTTTTATTATTGCTATCTAAAAGAATCATGAATAAAATTGATGATGAGATATCATCAAACGTTTATTTTATATCTCTGTCCGAACAGAGAATTGAGAGTACCAGAAACGAGATTTTTTATTGCTCTATCTAAGGTTCTAAAACAGAAGAAGAAGGCATGAAATTTCCCACATTTCGATTTTGTTTCCTGGAAAGTTATCCGAAATCCTTTGGAACAGTACCGTCACCCTACAACAGTCACGTTCAGAGACCCATGTTTACGCGAATCCAAAGAAAGAAACATTACAATTTAGTAGCATGAAGAACTAGACTTCAGGACACAGAATTGTAGACATGCTGAAAAGATGTTTTCGATTCTATCAGATTACGCACACGTCACCCACATGAAACGAAGAACTTGGCCAATCGTGTAGAGTACCGAGTTCTTCATTTTTTGGAAAAGTTCGTTGGAGAAATGGAATGAAATATGCTTTGGAACAAAAATGGAAACTCCGTGCTGCGTTATAGAGTTATTAATATTACATATTTGTAGAGTTTCGCCGGGATTTTTCTACAAAGAAAATGGTTTTCGTCCAGATATAGTAAAGGAATTGTATTTTCGTATGACGCGACGTGTAACACGTGGAGATGACAGCTTCTGTGTATTTTGGGACGTCTTTCTGATTAACTATTCTGCAGCGTAAAAAAGACAAGAACATATAAAATGTGAATCACCTAAGGTATATTTTCACGATGGAAATGAAATGTGTATTTTATTGATATGGATAAAATTCAATCTCTGTGAAAGATTTGTATTTCTTTCAGTGTCCAAATCCTTCGAGTTTTTTAATGCTGGAATTTTTTGCCTTTTAGTTTCGAAAACGAAGATATTACTCTTCAAACGAATCTTTTATTGATTTTTGTTAACGTTTTTGATTTTAGGAAAAAAAAATCACTCAAAGTAATGAAAATACTAAATGAAATTGTGGTTTCTTATAACGCAATAGCATTTAAACAGGCTTCAATTTTCTTTTCAGATATAGTTAAAATATAAATTTTAAAGCTTTTAAGTCATCAAGTAAAGATAAATCTAATGTAAATTATAAGACTAAAGTCTTATAAGAAACCCTATTTTTTAAAGTATATTTAAGCTACATGATGATTATAATTAAAGTCCCAGTTTCAAAATGCTGTAAAAAAAAGAAACACTCGTCACAATGAGTTCAAATTTGAACTGAAGATTCTTGAAGAAGGAGAAAACGGTATCGCATCAAAAAAAGTTCCACCGATTTTTCCCATTCAATTTGGTAAGACCTTGCGTTTTGGATGGACATTCCACTAACTGTGTCACAACTGTAGAATGATTTGGAAATCATTTTTTCCTTCAAAAAATCGAAACAATCAAGATCATTCCAAACTGCAGTTGGTGTAATGTGAATTTCATGCCAAGTAAGTGTAATTTCGATTCAAAATATCCCTGGCAGCAGGATTCACTTTCTTTTATGCCGCTTACAGGGCCATCTGTTATTACACTTTGGAACTTTTTGATGCCGTACCGTTTCCGTATTCTTCAGTTGTATCAGTATCTCCAGTTGAAATTTGAACTCGTTGTGACAAGTAATTCGTTTTTTTTTCCAGCATTTTGAAAGTGGAACTTTAATTATACTCACCCATATGTAGCTGCCTTTTTTTTAAAAATAAAATTTATTTTTAAAGTCAGCTTATCATTTCAATTTTAAACATTTACTGATACTTCAATGGATAATATTAAAGAAGGATAATATGCCTTTATTAGTTAATTTTATTCATGCCATCATTGATTTTATAAGCAAAACTGGAAACATAAATCTGAAAAAAAGGATTTAATATATTTATTTCACTAACTCAATTGAAGCGAAGTTTCAAATTTAATACACATTAAATGAATTACAAAGTCAAAGCGATCACAGTCATGTATCAGTTAATCGTTTTTCATCTAACGATCAAAGGGGAAAAAATCCCTTATTTTTATTTTTGTCCCAAAGACGCATTATCCACAGGGCCAACCAAGATGAAATCCTTTTCATACATCATTAAATATGCGCATTTCCATCTTCAGTCGTTTATGGCCACCATTAATAGCGTCAGTTCACAGTTCATTAGTACGAAGAAGAGAGATCTGAATTTCTATTTGCAGTTACCTATGTAGTATTTCAGCTTTACTGGGAGCATAATGTTCTTACTGCTCTTTGCTCCATCTGGTGTGCTGCTAATTACACATTTTAATGATTTACAGGCATTCATTAGGATCAGAATACAGATAAAGATAATGTGTAAATGTGGCTTTTTATTCTACAGTGTGCAGACCTTTCAATTTTTAATATTTAATATAAGAGTATTGCTGTACTTTATACATGTAATACTTAACATAACTGTAATATTGTATTTTAATACATTTAATTAAAAAACGTCGCTATACATATTAAATTTCCAATAATATACGTTTTTCTTTTCATCTAAAATGCGGTCTTTAGATTCTTATTTTTTTTTTTTTTTTTTCATTATTTGTTTTTGTCTATTTCAAAAAAAAATCTGTTTTTTATAAATAAATATCAGAGAGAACATTTATTATTTCGTTTATTGTTATTATTTAAAAGAAATTCTAATTTAATCCTTTATATTCATGTTATTTATATCACTATCATTTACGAATTATAGTCTTGAATTTTAGGACTTTTTAATCTGAACTATTTAGAAGGGTTTTGATGATTATATTGAAAGTTGTAACTGGATTTTATTTGTTGTGATATAAGAAATTGCATCTAAAATCTTTTCTTTCCTTCATTTCTCATTTTTTAATTTTTTTCCCGCCAAATATGATCTTCGAAATTAAAAATATTATATCCGAAAAAATATTATTCAGTCATTTATACAATTTCATTAAATTATATCAAAGGTTATCTTAATTTCAAGAAATAAATCACTCTAAGTAATGAAAAATACTAAACAAAAGTTGTGATTTCATGTAACGTATTATCATTTAAACATGTTTCAATTTCATTTTGATATATAGTTAAAATATAAATTTTAAAGCATTTACGCAATCAAAAATTTATCAATCAAGTATAGATCCAGAATTAAAAGAAACCTTATTTTGTAAATATATATAATAAAAGTCCAAAATATGTAGCTGCCTTTTTAAAAAATAAAATTTATGATTAAAATAAGCTTATTATTTCAATTTCAAAACTTTTTACTGATACTTCAAAGGATAATATTAAATAAAAATCCCTTTCCTAGAATTAATTTGATTTATACCATCATTGATTTTATAAGCAAAACTGGAAAAAAAATATGAAAGAAAAAAGATTTAATTTATTTATTTCATTGTCTCAATTGAAGGGAAGTTTCAGATTTAATTCAGATTAACTGAATTACAAAGGGAAAGTGATCATAGTCATGTATCAGGTAATCGTTTTTCATGTAACGATCAAAGGGGAAAAAAATCCCTTATTTTGATTTGTCCCAAAGACGCATTATCCACAGGGCCAATGAAGAGTAAATCCTTTTCATACATCATTAAATATGCACATTTCCATCTTCAGTCGTTTATGGCCACCATTAATAGCGTCAGTTCATAGTTCATTAGTACACAGAACCGAAATTTAAATTTCTATTTGCAGTCACCTATGTATTTCAGCTTTACTGGAAGCTTAGTGCTCTTACTGCTCTTTGCTCCATCTGGTGCTGCTAATTACACATTTTAATGATTTCCAGGAATTCATTAGGATCAGAATACAGATAAAGATAATGTGTAGGGCAAATGTGGCTTTTACGCTACTAGTTGTGCAGACATTTCAATTATTAATATTTAATATAATTGTAACGGTGTACTTTATTCATGTAATATTTAACATTGTAATGTTGTTTTTATACATTCAGTTATAAAACGTCGCTATACATATTAAATTTCAATAATATATATTTTTTTCATCTAAAATGCTATCTTCTATTTGTTACATGTTATGTTATATTATCCTCTATTTGTTACTATTTGTTTTTGTTCTCGTTTCAAAAACTGTTTTTATATAAATAAACTACAGAGAAAAATTTATTAGTTTGTTTAACGTTGCAGTTATTAATTATCTATATTACTACATAAGTTATTAATATTCTTAATAATACAGACATAAGGTTTATTATTTCATAAAACTATTTTTTAGTCACAAGTGATTTATTAAAGTTCACTGATGCAATATTAACCACATAGAATATTTTGTCATTTGCTATAAAGAAATTTTGAAGTCATTGTTCATTGTTGATTTTAGGTAGGCTTTTAATAGGCATAAAATTTCGAGATGTAGAAAACCAGGCAACCGCGCTTTTATTGTATTGAACCTCTTTATCCACATTCTATCCCCACTTTCAATTTAAATTACATAGCTTTTCTCTACATGGTAAAGCAAGAAGACCTTTAACCATTAAAGACATCCATTTGTTTTGCAGTGTTTAGAAAATGTAACGGCACTGGCCACCGTGACGCTGTTGCGCCACTGCTGATAATGATGATGATATCATAAAGCGTCTTAATACAAAATATAAAAATTTATTTTTTGCTTTGTTATCAAATATGTACTTAATTTGTAAAATATTTGTTTTAAATATTTAATTTTCATGTCATATACTAATAGACGAGATTCTTTAATCCAAACTTCATTTGCTACAATCAGAAAATTTATACTTGCTTACTATTATTAATTAACTATTTCAGGTTACAGTTTAAATAAACTAAACAAAAAAAATTAAAAATTATCTAATATACTAAAAATCGTACTTTATAAATGAAGTTAACTATTAAAGATAATCCTCAAGGAGATAATAATGATGGAGAAATAACATTTTTTTTATTGTTGCTAACTAAAAGAATGATGAATAAAATTGATGAGGAGATATCATCAAACGTTTATTTTATAACTGAGTCCGAACAGAGAATTGAGAGTACCAGAAACGAGATATTTTACTGCTCTATCTGAGGTTCTAAAACGGAAGAACAAGATATAAAATCTCCCACATTTCGATTTTGTTTCCTGAAAATTATCCGAAATCCTTTGGAACAGTACTGTCACCCTACAACTGTCACGTTCCGAGGAAATGCTTACGCGAATCCAAAGAAAAGAAACATTACAGTTTAGTAGCATGAAGAACTATACTTCAGGACACAGAATTGTACGACATACTGAAAAAGATGTTTTTCGATTCTATCGGATTACGCACGCGTCACTCCACATGAAACGATGACCTTGGCCAATCGTGTAGAGTACTGAGTTCTTCATTTTTGGAAAGTTAGTTGGAAAAATGGAATGAAATATGAGTTGGGATAAAAATGGAATCTTCGAGCTGCGTTATAGAGTTATTAATATTACATATTTGTAGAGTTTCGCAGGGATTATTCTACAAAGAAAAGGGTTTTCGACCAGATATAGTAAAGGAATTGTATTTTTGCAGGACGCGATGTGTAACACGTGGAGATGACAGCTTCTGTATATTTTGGGATTAACTATTCTACAACGTAGAAAGACAAGGACATATAAAATGAGAATCGGCTAAGGTATATTTTTTCGATGGAAATGAAATGTGTGTTGTATTGATATGGATAAAATTCAATCTTTGTGAGAGATTTTTATTTCTATAAGTGTCCAAATCTTTCGAGTTTTTAATGTTGGAATTTTTTGCCTTTAATATCGAAAGCGAAGATATTATTACTCTCCCAACGAATCGTTTATTGATTTTTTTTTAAAGTTTTTGATTTTAAGAAATAAATCACTCAAAGTAATGAAAAATAGTAGATAAATAAAGCTTCTTAACGTAAAATATAAAAAAAAAAAATTTTTGTTTTGTCTTCAAATATGTATTTAATTTGCAAAATTTGTGTTTCGAATGCTTAATTTTTATGAGATCTAGATATATTTTTTTAACTAATAGATGTAACTCTTTCTTCCAAAATTCATTTGCTACAATCAAAATATTTATTTTTGTTTGTTAACTAATATTACTTATATATTTCAGTTATTATTTATCTATTTATCTGTTACAGTTTAAGTAAGGCAATAAAATTAAAAATATCTAATGTACTAAAAATTCGAGTTCATAAATTAGGTTAACAATAAAATATTCATTATGTACTTAATAATAATAGAGAAATAACATTTTTTATTGTTGCTATCTAAAAGAATCATGAATAAAATTGATGATGAGATATCATCAAACCTTTATTTTATAACTCTATCCGAACAGAGGATTGAGAGTACCAGAAACGAGGTTTTTTATTGCTCTATCTGCGGTTCTAAAACGGAAGAACAAGGTATAAAATCTCCCACATTTCGATTTTGTTTCCTGGAAAGTTATCCGAAATCCTTTGAAGAGCACTGTCACCCTACAACGGTCACGTTTCGAGACCCATGTTTACGCGAATCAAAGAAAGAAAAATTACAATTTAGTAGCATGAAGAACTAGACTTCAGGACACAGAATTGTAGACATGCTGAAAAGACGTTTCCGTTTCTATCGGATTACGCACACTTCACCCACATGAAACGAAGAACTTGGCCAATCGTGTAGAGTACCGAGTTCTTCATTTTGAAAGTTCCTTGGAGAAATGGAATGAAATATGCGTTTGACAAAAATGGAAGCTTCGTGCTGCGTTATAGAGTTATTAATATTACATATTTGTAGAGTTTCGCCGGGATTTTCCTACAAAGAAAATGGTTTTCGACCAGATATAGTAAAGGAATTGTATTTTCGTATGATGACGCGACGCGTGTAACACGTGGAGATGACAGTTTCTGTATATTTTGGGATTAACTATTCTACAACGTATAAAGACAAGGTATATAAAATGTGAATCACCTAAGGTATATTTTTTTCGATGGAAATGAAATGTTTGTTTTATTGATATGGTTAAAATTCAATTTCTGTGAGAGATTTTTATTTCTCTTAGTGTCCAAAATATTGCGAGTATTTTTTTTTTTTTTTTTTAATGTTGGAATTTTTTTGCATTTAGTATCGAAAGCGAAGATATTATTACTCTCCAAATGAATATTTTGTTGTTTTTTTAAAAGTTTTTGATTTCAAGAAATAAATCACTCAAAGTAATGAAAAATAATAAATGAAAGTTGCGATTTTATATGACGTTAGATATGAAGCTTTTATATCGCGATTTTTATATGACGCTTTATTTAAACAGGTTTCAATTTACGTTTGAGATATAATTAAAACATAAATTTTAAAAGATTTAAGCAATCGAGTAAATATTTAGTCTTATAAGAAAGCCTATTTTTTAAACTATATTTAAACTACAGGATGATTATAATTAAAAGTCAATTTTCTAAGATACTGTAAAAGAAGAACCACTCGTCACAGTAAGTTCAAATTTGAAGAAGGGGAAAACGGTTTGGCATTAAAAAGTTCTAACATATTCTCTTCCAATTTAGTATTACCTTACCGTAGTGGATGGCCTTTCCACTAATAGTGTCACAACTGTTAAATGACTTGGAACTCCATTTTCCGTCAAAAAAGATCCAATCAAGCACATTGAACACTACATTTGGTTTAATGTGCAGTTCATGCTAAATATGTCGTCATATTTATTCAAAATATCACTGGCAGCTGGAATCACATTCTTTATGGCGCTTACGGCATCATCTATTAATACACTTTGAACCTTTTTTGAGTGTCGTACCGTTTCCATCTTTCTTCAAGTAACTTCAAAACAAATTTGAATTCATTGTGACGAGTAGTTCTTTTTTGACAGCATTTTTAAATGTGGGACTTTTATTATAATCACCCCCATGTAGCTTTTTTATCTGCCTTCAAAATAAAATTTAAGAATAAAATTAACTTTTATTTCACTTTTAAAATGTTTTACTGATACTTAAAGGATAATATTAAATTAAAAATTCCTTTTTAATTAGTTAATTTTATTTATACAATCATAGATTTTATAAGCAAACCTTTTCAAAAAAAAAAAAAAGATTTAATGGATAAAATATCTGAAAAAAGAAGATTTAATTTATTTATTTCGTTGACTCAATTGAAGGAAGTTTCAGATTTAATATTAATATTAATGAATTACAAAGAAAAGCTAGTATCATAGTCAAGTATCAGATAATCGTTTTTCTTCTTGTAACGATCAAAGGAGAAAAAAATCCGTTATTTTATTTTGTCCCAAAAAGACGCATTATCCACGGCCAATAAAGATGAAATCCTTTCATACATCACAAATATGCATTTCCATCTTCAGTCATTTATGGCCACCATTAGCGTCAGTTCACAGTTCATTAGTACACAGAGCTGAATTAAAATTTATTTGCAGTTGCCTATGTATTTCAGCTTTACTGGAAGCTTAATACTCTTACTGCTCTTTGCTCCATCTGGTGCTGCTAATTACACATTTTAATGATTTCCAGGTATTTCCAGATCAAATACAGATAAAGATAATGTGTAGGGCAATGTGCTGATACTATTGAAGTTGTGCAGATATTTCA
>BPLR01006372.1:0-78468 GCA_021605095.1 Caerostris extrusa
CGACTTCTGGACTTCAAAAAACAGCAACATAAAGTCAATGTAAAATAAAAAAAAAATACTTTCAAATGATAAACTTTTAAATTAAACGAGATAATCATTTACATTAAAGGATTTAATAAATTGAAAATGCAGTATCAGTGAAAACACTTACTAAATTTTGGTAGTTCTATGACGAACACCTTTTATTGTCTGGAAGTTTCTAAGTTAATTAACTAAAAAAAAATTACACTGTAGTCAACTTACTAATACTTATAAACATAAATTTTTTGCTATTTTTATCTGAAAAACCCTGACATTTTATTTCATTTCCGTTCTTCCACAATTGATAACTCTCGTAAAAAATAATCAAACCAGAATTTTCGTAATCAAGAGTTCGAAATAAGCTACCTTTTAATTTCCACATAAATCATCGACATATTTTCTCTATCGTTATTGCCCTTATATATATATATACATTGTATCTATACCATTGCCAGAACATATCAATTTAGAGTGCAATAAACCGACGAGTAAAAGTAATAATAAACTTGTTCCGTTCGTAGATTAGGGACACGATTGCCACACGGTTCCGACACATTTTACGCTATTCCAACGATAGAGATTTATAGTGTTTAAAGAAGCGCTGAGTAAATTTTCCCCACATCGCCAAGATAACGTCCGCTAAGACAATTGGCGCCAAAGAAGCTCGATTCAAACCCTTTAGCAACCAACTCACAGCTCGAATTAGTGCCATAATCGTAAACATTTTCAATTTAAAAGGTTTGAAAGCAAAGAGACGACATGCGTAAAAGATAAAAAATAACATTTCCTGAGATGTACCTGATTATTGCTTGATGTTTCCAGTCCCCGCCGGCTCAACGACAGCTGGGACAGAAAAAAAAAACCCAACAGAATGTCAAAATTCGAAAGATGGCCCTTTTTTTCTACAAGAAACGTGGAGGAATTTTTTTTTCAAGTTTTAACCATCGTCGCTTAATAGGACTAGCTTCTCAGCGATTTGATGTTTCAAAAAATGTATATCATACCAGAAGATACGAGACGACCAGACCGTTTCCAAGATGAGATTATACCATTTATGATTGTGTAATCTCAAAAGTTTTAATTTCGAGACTTATTTATGCTGCACTAGTCACTGAAGTCTGATAATCAATTGGATAGTGGTCTACCTTTGGCACCACAGGCTTCAGATTCGAATCCCTGGGGTGGCCTGGATGTTCGTAAGTAGTTCGGATTTAACTTTAAACTGTAGATCCCGGACTAGTTAGCCTAAAGTGTGCAAAAAAAATAACCATAGTGATTTGAGTTGGTTTGTCGCTCTATGGTCATTGTGTGCACACTTTAGGCTAATTAGACCGAATCTTCAGTTTAACATGGATTCCAAACCACTCACAAACATCCATGCTACTGCCGGGATTCAAACCGGAAACCTGTGGTACCAAACGCCACAACGCTAACCAATTGGCTATCAGGCCGCTTGACCGTAGAGAGACAATCCAAACCAAGCACTAGCAGATATTACTCTATATTGATCGGTTTACAGCTAATACAATAATGTATTTTTCTTTAATGCGTTTTATTAAAAGAAAAATATCGATAAAGTTTGCAAATTGGGTCTTAAAACAATTTCAAAGGAAAAATTATCATTTATCTCTCTCTATCTCTATATATATATATATATATATATATATATATATATATATATATATATATATACACTCATGTCCATAAATTAAGGATAATGAAGGTCAGGCAAAGAAAGAGACAGAAGCAAAAACAAATTTGACTTATTTGTAAAGTCTATTTATTAAACAAAAGGTAAAGAGCAAAAAAGATGCTATATGTTTGACATAATCAATAAAAATTGCGATTTTTACTCCCTGGAGCAAATTTCAAAAAAATAACCTATTTACAAAAACAGTATAACATGGTTAGTATGATGGTTAATATGGAGTATGTCTCCCGGACGATGCAATACAGGCCTTACAACGCCTAGGCATGTTGAGTATCAAATTATCAATCTGATCTTGGGGAATATTACACCACTCATCAAGCAATGCCCTCCGAAGTTCCGGTTGACAGGTGGAGGGAGTTGACGGGCTGCAATTCGTCGGCCAAGCATATCCCACACATGCTCTATTGGATTCAAGTCCGGTGAGTATGCTGGCCAATTCATACGGGTGATATCCTCCAATTGAAGGCATTCGTCTACAATGTTTGCACGGTGAGGACAGGCGTTCTCATCCATAAACAGAAATTCAGCACCCATGGTGCCCCGAAACAAACGTACATGTTGTTCCAGAATGACATCCCGATAGATGTGGCCTGTCATCGTTACACTCTGAACATGCAGGTCAGTTCTGGAACCAAGAATAATTCCTCCCCAAACCAGCCTTCCTGCACCACCGTAACGGTGTCGTTCAATGGTGTTCTCTTGGTGGTAACGGGTACCTGGCGCTCTCCATATGAAAGTCCGGCGAGAATCAGACTGCAAACTAAACCTGGACTCGTCGGAAAACATCCCACAAGACCACTGTTGTGGTGTCCAGAATGCATGCTCTCTACTCCAGGTTAATCGCAGGCGACAGCGCACACTAAAACTTTTTTTGGCTTCACATAATGTAGTGCTATTTTAACGATAGTGGTTAGTTAAAAAGTTTGTAGAAATATATAAACTATAATATCAAATAAAGGTGCGTGATGGCCGAGTGACCACAGGTTTCGGGTTCGATTTTGGCAGTGCCGTGGATGCCTGTAGTGGTTAGGAATTCACCTTAAATCGCAGGTCCACGTCTACTGTGACAATTGGGCGTAAGGCTGACAACCCTATCCCGTAAAAAGTAAACAGCATCTCTTGTTTCGGAATCTGCCAGTAGGCAGAATACATCGCCCACCATGGGGGTGCTGTGCCATTGAAGAAGATTATCTAATAAAACTTAACAAATAAACAAAACATTGATGAAAGGTTTGACGACTTTGCTAGATAAGAAATTATATTGACAGTATGTGTGTTATGACTGAAGTTACTACTCACTGGGCATGAAAAATTTTTCATTTGTATACTTAGTAAAAGGAAAATGCTTGCGAAATTCGAGATAATTCAATTATTTTTAGAGGTTAAAAAGCCAAAACTGTTGCATCATATTAATTTTTTTTTCTCTCAGTAGAGATTTGGGAAAGTTAAGTAGTTTTTTATTACTAAAATATCATATATTTTTTTAAATTTTTTATTTTACTTTTTATTTGAAAACGAATTTGAAATAAAAATTAAAAAAAAAAAAAATATCTCATTGTCCTGAAAACGATTTTATTTTCATTTGAAACATTTGACTCCCTTGAAACATTTGATGGTTGGTTAATTAAAATTTGAAAACGATTTTTATTTCATTTGAAACATTTGAATGCCTTGAAACATTTGATGTCAATTAAAATTAAGTAATTAAAATTAAGAAAATAAAAATCATGTAAATATCTCATTGTCCTAGAAAATTGATTTTATAATAATTCATTTGAAACATTTGATGCCTTGAAACATTTGATGGTCAGCCCTGAGCTAATATTAATGAACTTTTTATTTTTATTTGAAAACGAATTTGATGTAATTAAAATTAAGAAAAATAAAATCATGTAAATATCTCATTGTCCTAGGAAAATTCGATTTTATAACAATTCATTTGAAACATTTGATGCCTTGAAACATTTGATGGTCAGCCCTGAACTAATCATTTCCAATAACCTGTCCTTAATGTGAACCGAAATATATTATTTTATAAATAGTATCAAAAATTTTAATGTCAAGATTTATTTCCATTCAACTAGCAGATAAAACATGATATTCGCTGTTTGCAGTAAATAAAATTAATTAGTTAATAAAATAAATTATTTTGCATTTGACCAAACAACACAGAATTTCAAACGTATTCAACCAGAAAAAAAATAGAATTTGTACATAAAATACTAAACTGATTTGAATTGCCATCAAAATTTTAAATGAGCACTACAACAAAGCCGCCAGCGGATTAAACCTCAGCCCTAATGCTCACCAGTGGCGTACGTTGCCACTAATCCACGGAGTCGGGCATAGGAATAGTAAGCCATTAAGATATTTCCAAAAATAAATACTGAAAAAAGCGACAAAATTCTACATTTTTTATGTGGCTTTACATAATTAGATTAAAAAAAAAAATCATTAAAATAAGTACGTAAAAATATTAATATTTTACAGAGATCTACATGGCTATATTCATCGCAAAATACTGGATCACAAGCAGCCCCGCCGGTTATGAAGATTAAATGTTTTATTTTAAGTTTCCTCATTTAGATAAAATATATTTTTAACCATATCGATTTGTCAAATCGCATACCATATCCATGAACTTGCGATTTTTTTTTTCAGATTCGAGCTCTTATGATGTAACACAACATTAAAAGTTCAAAATGTTTATCACAGTGACATAAATTTCGGCACATTAACCTTTCATAAAACATCATCAAATACTATCTCGAATCTATTGCAACATCTTCAATGAAAAGTTTCCTAAATATTTTAGTTTATGTTTCCTCATGTTGATTAATTAATATATTTTTAACATTACCGATCTGTTAAACTATATACTGTATCCGTGCATGTGCGATTATTTTTTTTTCTGATGGGAACACTTATGATGTAGCACAACATTAAAAGCTCGAAATGTTTATCACACCGACATAAATTTCGGCACATTTATCTTTTACAAAGCATCACCAAATACTGTCTCGAATCTATTGTAACATCTTCAATGAAGTGTTTCTTAAATATTATAAAATATGAAATAAATACTGAAAAAAATGAAAAAAATACATAATATTTTTATTGTGTTTTTACGTAATTACAATTTTTAAAAAAATCAATAAAATAAGCACATAAAAATAGTAATATTTTAAAGAAATCTACGATTTCATGTTGGACTACATTCATCCCAATACTGGGCCACAAGAAGTCCGCTTGAAGATAAGTTTCATTTTAAGTTTCATCATTTAGATAAAACATTTTTATAACCATATCGATTTGTCAAATAGCATACTATATTCGTGAACTTGCGATTTTTTTTTCTGATTTGAGCTCTCATGATGTAGCACAACATTAGAAGCGCAAAATGTTTATAACAGTGACATAAATTTCGGCACATTTACCTTTCATAAAACATCGCCAAATATCGAATCTATTGCAACATCTTCAATGAAATGTTTCTTAAATATTATAAAGCGTTTTTTTAATGTAGCTGGCAATACAAAGACAGTTATCTTTAGGCCATAAGCAAGAACTGCACCGCTGTTACTCATTTAATAGTATCCAGGTTGCACGTGTAGCTTGAAGAAATGCTACGTACGCGAGTAACACTACCCCTATAACGCTATATGATCATATTAGACCGGGACCTGCAGTTTAAAGTGGATTCCGAATCACCACGAACATTCATGGTACCTCTGGGACTCAAATTGAAACCTGTGGTACCAAACGCCAGAGCCCTACCATGTCGGCCATCAGGCCCCATGCTATAAAATATGAAATAAATACTGAAAAAGTGAAAAACTTTATATTTTTATTTAATTAGAATTAAAAAAAACAATTAAGTGGATATAAATATTAATATTTTTTAAAAATCTACGATTTCATATTGGGCTACATTCATCTCAATGCTGGGCCGCAATCGGCCCGCGGGTTAAATGTTTCTTTTTAAGTTTCCTCATTTAGATTAAATATTTTTTTACCACATCAATTTGTCGAATCGAATACCATATCCGTGAATTTGTGATTACTTTTCCAGATTCGAGCTCTCTTGATGTAGCACAGCATCGAAAGCGCAAAATGTTTATCACAGTGACATAAATTTCGACACATTTATCTTTCACAAAACATCCCCAAATACTATCTCAAATCCATTGCATCTTCTTCTCCATTGCAAAATCTGCAAATCCATTGCATCTTCTTAACATCTCCAATGAACTGTTTCTTAAATATTATAAAATATGAAAGAAATACTGAAAAAAACTGAAAAAATACATAATATTTTTATTTGGTTTTTATGTAATTAGATTTTTCTCAAAAAATCATTAAAATAAGTGCATAAAATATTAATATTTAAAGAGATCTATGATTTCAAGTTGGGTTACATTCGTCGCAATACAGGCCGCGGGTTATAAAGATTAAATGTTTCATTTTAAGTTTCCTCAATTAGATGAAATAATTTTTCTAACCATATCGATTTGTCAAATCGCATACCATATCCGTGAACTTGCGATTATTTTTTCAGATTCGAGCTTCGATTATTTTTTCATATTCGATGATTTAACACAGCATTGGAAGCGCAAAATGTTTATCACAGTGAAATAAATTTCGGCACAATTATCTTTCACAAAGCATCACCAAATACTATCTCAAGTCCATTGCAACATCTTCAATGAAATCTTTCCTAAATATTTTATTTTAAGTTTCCTCATTCAGATTAATTATTATATTTTTTTAACCATATCGATTTGTCAAATCGTATACTGTATCCGTGCAGATGTGATTATTTTTTTCCGATGGTAACTCTTATGATGTAGCACAACATTAAAAGCTCGAAATGTTTATCACACTGACATAAATTTCTGCGCATTTATCTTTCTAACCAAATACTATCATTGAGATCTTCTGCAGTTTCTTTTCAATGGAAGTTTCTAAAAAGACTTCTCGTTTAGGAGGAAATTTTCCAAAAACAAGGTAAGACCTGCAGTGTGCTGACCGCAGAGGTCTGTTAACCTTTATCACTTTTGCAAGTCTTGAAAGGCAGAGGGAGCGATAAATTGTTTGAGGATATCAGTGCCACAGAAAGGCTTTCTTCACGTCTTCGTCGGACACTCCTTGCCCAAGGATAAGTTCTTATCAGCGATCACCTGACGAATTTATTGCGGTGTCCGTGAAAGGAAAAAGGGGGATATACGGTTGACCAAGTTGACAGAAAAGAGTTTAAAAGGAAAAAAAAAAATACTTTGCGGATAGTAGCTATTGAAATGGTAACAAATTCGTTGTTTATGGTTGGCCCTGATCTTTCATTTCAATTACTGACAATGAAAGTTCGATTCGTGCAATAAGAATAACTTTATTCTTATTCTATGGTTAAATCGTATTCTAATTGAATTTTCTTTTAAATCACATCCTTATGGAATTTCCTCTATGGTTAAATCTGTTCCTTATTGAATTTGCTTATATTGTTAAATCTCATCCTTATTGAAATTATTGTTAAATCTATGGTTAAATCATATCCTTATAGAATTTACTGAATGGTTAAATCACATCCTTATTGAATTTACTCTATGGTTAAGTCACATCCTTATTGAAAGTACACTGTTGTCAAATTTATGGTTAAATGCCAGTATAGAATTTACTCTATAGTTAAATCATATGCTTATTGAATTTTACTCTATGGTTAAATCTGATCCTTATTGAATTTACCCTATTGTTAAATTTATCGTTAATTCACATTCTTATAGAATTTACTCTATGGTTAAATCACATCCTTATTGAATTTATTCTATGGTTAACTCACATCCTTATTAAATGTACGCTATTGTTAAACCTGTGGTTAAGTCACGTCCTTATTGAATGTACACTTTTGTGAAACATATGGTTATATGTCTGTATAGAATTTACTCTATAGTTAAATCATATTATTAAATTTACTGTATGGTTAAAATAACATTCTTATTGAATTTACTCTATGGTTAAATCTGATCCTTATTGAATTTACTCTATTATTAAATCTATGGTTGAATCACATCCTCATAGAATTTACTCTGTGGTTGAATCACATCCTTATAGAATTTACTCTATGGTTAAGTCACATTCTTATTAAATGTACGCTATTGTTAAATATGTGGTTAAGTCACATTTTTATTAAATGTACGCTGTTGTGAAACCTGTGGTTAAGTCACGTCTTTATTGAATTTACTCTGTAGTTAAATCACATCCTTATAGAATTTACTCTATGGTTAAATCACATCATTATAGAATTTACTGTATGGTTAAATCACATCCTTATTGCATGTACGCTATTGTTAAACCTATTTTTAATTGTCCGTATAGAATTTACTATACGGTTAATATATTTTTAAAGTAATTTAGAAATTTTATTGCATATAAGGATTTCATCCACTATATTCATTTACTCTGTATCACCAAATAATGTATAATTGTTTCAAAAAAATTTTTTTTTTTTTTTGGGGGAGGGGTTGCAATTCTTTTAATATAGTTTTGTAAATTGCTTTTGAAGGTCATTTCAAGGTACATCATAAGTTTCCCTATCATTAATTGCGAAAAGGCAATAAAAAATATCTAACACGGGTGATTTTTCTCATATTGGTAGATTCTTCATAAATTTCTTCATAATTCTTAGCTATAATCGCAAAAAAAAAAAAAAAAAGGATTTGTAAAATAAAAAAGGAGTGATAAAAGTTTTTGTTGCGTCGGTATGTGACAATGGATGAAACAATCCATGTTTCATCCATTACTTCATTACCATTACTTCATTACCATTATCCATTACTTAGATCCATTACTTCACACCTTAATCAAAAGATCGTCAGCTGAGGGGACAGCAGTCGGTGAAAGTTGTCCAAAGCGGCCGAAAACTCAAAAGTAAGTTGGAACGTTTATGGCATCCGTATTTTGGGACGTGCATGGTCTTTTGTTTATCGACTATCTTGAGAAAGATAAAACTATCAATAGCGAATATTGTATGGCATTATTAGATCGATGGAGGGTAGCAATCAAGAAAGAAACTGCTTTTCATGCAAAAGAAAAAGTGCTGTTTCACCAAGACAATGCCCCGTGTCACAAGTCAATGAAATCGATAGTTAAATTGAAAGAATTACGCTTCGAATTGCTTCCCCACCCACCGTATTCTCCAGATCTGGTTTCCAGTGACTGCTGACTTTTTGCAGACATCAAAAAGATGCACCAGGGAAAGAAATTTGGTTCAAATGAAGAAGTGATTCGAAACTGGGGCTTATTTTGAGAGCAAAGACAAATCGTTCTACAAAAAAAAAGGCAACAAAAAGTTAGAGTAGCTTTGGAAATGAACGACGGAGAGTATGTTGATCAAAAAGCCGAATTTCTAAAAAAAAAAAAAAAAAAAATTTGTTTTTCTTAGAAATTTGTAAAATTAATAAGGTAATTAATTAATTAATTAATTTGGTATTTTTAGAAATTTTGTCCGGAGACTTATTGCAGGATGTGTTACAATTAAAAATTTTAAATCCACCAGTTTCACTTCAAAACCTTTAGGTTCACTCCACTACTTAAATACCAAATATTCATACTTTTAAACACATGAATATAAAGAAAAATAATTCCTTTAAGAAATTATTCGACTACAGTTCAGAATAGATGAACAAGTAATTTGAATATCCTTAGATTTCTTGATTAGAAATGCATTAACATTTTTAGCCATTTTCCACTTCATTTTCTTCTTCTTTTTTTGAAATACTCGGAATCAATTAATCTTTTGTGAATGTATTTGTTTATTTATTGATGTTATTTTTATTTTCCGTTAATAATGATTCCGTATAAGTGGATAACAACTGAAGTTATTCATCAACCAACCTTTAATTGATTATGAACTGAGCAACAAATTCAGCAGCTTACATTGCCCTAAGGCGCCTACGGAATTATTCCTCTTGAGTTTTTCTATTCTTAAGACATTCCTAAAATCTAAATTGCCAGTCTTTGAAGGAAAAAAAAAGATTGTTTTGGCAAACAAATTAATTTTCATGGTGGCTTTTTAGAGGTAAGATGCACTGTGTTTGAAAACAATCTAAATCACATAACATATTTCGTTTCACCTTTTACACTCGGCCAACATCATTAATTACATTAATTCATGATGGAATCCGTAATTGATAAAGATGAATCGTTCCTTAAGCCAGCTCGAAATTAGAAGCAACATTTAAATATAATTATGCAAAGCAAATTCTATAATAGATTCTTCTTCTTCATTCTCGCAACAGCTTCGTGGTGGGCTAAGGCCATCTGCCTATTGGCAAATGACCTTAAGGACAAGACAGGAGATGTCTTCTTTTTTACCAGGTAGGGTTGTCAGCGGCAGTCATATTAGACCGATACCTACAGTTCAAAGTGTATTCCGGACCACTAAAAACATCCATGGCACTGCCGGGACTCGAACCCGAAACATGACACCGAGCGCCAGACTATAACAGATTAGTGAACAATAATAATATGAATATCTTCCAGTAGGCAGACGGCTCTGGCCCACAATGGGGCTATTGTGCTATTGAAGAAAAACAATATGAATATCAAACAAAACGAATTAATCGTCAATCATTTACCTCAAGTACAACAGATTTTGTAACAGATCAAAGTAACTCAGGATGCATCAGTGATTGCACATAAAGTCACGTCAACCCATGACTGCCTGAGTAACGAGTGCCTGTCACGAACATTCTGCAAATTAAAATTTAAATTTCAACGAAAACGTAACGTATGCAACAATTGGTAGCTTTTGAAGGCCGCTCGGCCTAGGTTTTTGGTCATGCTTCAAAGGATTCACGACTTTCTGAAAGACGACCGAAGGAAAGATAAAGGGGTTTGTTTTTCAAGATGCTAAGCTTAGGTAAAGATGATTTGTCGCTCTACAGTCATTTTTTGCACACTTTTAGGCTAATTAGGCGGAGACTTATAGTTTAATGTGGATTCCGAATCACTCACAAACTTCCATGCCACAACCAGGATTCGAACCAAAAGCATATGGTATCAAAGGCCAGAACGCTATCCAAATGGCCCTCACGCCGCTCGTAAAGATGAATATTCGAGTGAGTTTTCCTAATCTGGAAGCTGCTCAAGGTGGATTGGAGTGACTTTTTCCGGGAGGACTATCAGATGTAATTTTCTGACTTTCGTGTGTCATATTAGAAAACTCTAGAAAATTCCAATCATTTAGTCCAAATGCCTGTTGCAGTTTTGAATTTGCGTTGTTGGAGTTTTTTTTTTTTTCTTTTTCAACGCTAATTCAGTGAGATTTATATTTTTTAACATACTAGCCTTTTATTTTGTTGTATTGTATTCATGTCTAATGCTGCGTCCAATCTTTAGTGTCCTGCAGAGCGGGACAGACACTACATGAGTAGTACTCATGGATGGAGGGAAAGAGGCAACTTCTGTTGTGACGGATCACTCGTAGGTAGAAGTCTGATTTGGTTCCGTGTCGCTGAAGAAGGAGGACAGTGCCTTCTAGAAGGATAATTTAAGAGGAACTATTCCGCATTTGCATATCGCAGGGGAGAAAATCCGGAAAAATTCCCACCAGGTAATCCGACTCACGAGACAAAAAGGCTGAACATCATAAAAGCCATCGAATCTCCTCGTTTTTTTAAACAATGTCTACAACAAAGCCGCCATCGGATTCAACCTCTGCCCTAGTGCTCGCCAGAGGCGCGCATTACCACTGAGCCTCGAGTCGGGCACGTTAATAATAATGATTTCATTATAAAGAATGTTGCGAAAATGTTTAATTTACAGCCATATAAACCAAAGGGAATAAAATGGCTGTTGACAAGAGAAATTAATTTAGTTTTCTTGTTAAACACAAGGGGAAAAAAAACCGATAACAGCATTCTTAAAGAAAGAAAAAAAAAGAAGCAATTACGAAACTAAGATATCAGAAGAAAATAAAATTTCTTCTCCTAAACCCGTTCGAAATCTTATAATTACCTCGGTTCTCATGCTTTGTAAAAGAAGATGTGCCGTCTTTTTATTTTTTATACCCTCTCCGCCAATGATTTTTATGTCTTCTTCTAAATCAGAAAATCCCACCATGTTCCTTTGGTAACGAAAATAAATATAAAAAAAAAAAAAAAAAAAATGGCAGCCGCAGTTGAGTGTTTACAGTTCATTCAATATCTAAATTACGAAGCCTTCCAAAGTAGATTGATGAAAGACTGAACGACTTCTAATAGTCCTTTATATTTATTATTGAGCTTTGCGGTTGGTAAATGTTATCTTACCACCTCTTGAGTATCTGATAAGGTTTTTATTTCTCCCTTTAAAGGGTTGAAGATAAGGTTCTCTTTGTCGCTTCTTGTGGCCATAGATCTCACTTTTGTTGATGGTGGTTAACACTATCGTAATGTACTTTTTGAACCTGTTTGTGACGAAGGTTTGTTTGTTTGATCGGGATTTTTTTTTATTTTTTATTTTGTAAAGAGTCTAATTAGGTAATTTAAGATAAGTATAATTAGGTTAATTTAGTTGTCAATATAATTGCAGTGTATGTCAATTTCTTCTTCTTTTTTTTTTTAATATACAATACTAAAGGTGACGGAATCTAATTATTACAAAATCGTTTTCTGGTTTTTGTACTCTCATTAACACGTAAGGAAATAGCAAAATAAAGAAACATTATTTTTAATACAGTTAATAAACATTACTAATTTATTTTTATTTTTAAAACAATATTTTTAATAATTTAATATTTTTAAAATGAAACATGATTTTTAATACAGTTAATAAACATTACTTTAATTTATTTTTAAAACAATATTTTTAATAATTTAATATTTAAAATGAAACAGGATTTTTAATACAGTTAATAAACATTACTTTAATTTATTTTTAAAACAATATTTTTAATAATTTAATATTTAAAATGAAACATTATTTTTAATACAGTTAATAAACATTACTTTAATTTATTTTTAAAACAATTTTTTAATAATTTAATATTTAAAATGAAACATGATTTTTAATACAGTTAATAAACATTACTTTAATTTATTTTTAAAACAATATTTTTAATAATTTAATATTTAAAATGAAACATGATTTTTAATACAGTTAATAAACATTACTTTAATTTATTTTTTAAACATTATTCATAAATATAACGCATATATTTGAAAGCATAGTCTTAAAATTATTAATTCAAATAGGAGTAAATTATTAATACAAATTTGTATTAAAATTATTAATACAAAAGTGTATTAAAATTATTAATACAAATTCCAGCTTTAATTTTAATTATTAAATGAAACTTATTATGTTACAAAAATTTTCCTGTTTCTTATTTAATTTATTTATTTATTATTATTATTTAATTTCGTGTTCTTCTTCAATGACTCAATAACCGCATGATGGGAAAAGGCCGTTTGACAACTGGCAGATTTCGGGACAGGAGATGCTTTCTTTTTTACAGGATAGGATTGTCGCCCCTACTCCCAACGTTCTGCAGTCATATTAGACCACAGATTGATGGCCAAGTGGCATTTTGGCGCTCGGTACCTCAGGTTTCGGGTTCGAATCCCGGCGGTGCCCTGAATGATTGTAGTGGTTCGGTATCCACTTTAAGCCGTGGGTCCTGGTCTAATAGAACTGTAGAGCGTTGGCCGGTGGACTGGACAACCTTACCCCATCTCCTGTCCCGAAATCTGCCAGTGGCAGACAGCCTTGGCCTACCATGGGGCTGTTGCGCCATTGAAGAAGAATTTATTACTACTTTATGTTTAACATAACCCGTTTCTCTCAGCCTCACTCTAAGAAACGCTTCCTCCTTCTATACTCAATCCTATGACTATTAAATTTCGAATATTAAGTGAAGAATTCCATGAAGTCATTTATGGTAGCCTGAAGAAACTGTAAATATACATCTTCAGAGTATACAGTATACTATAATATACTATATAATATACTTCTGAAATGTAATATACCTCTGCAACATTGGCGACTTCTTCGGAAATACAAAATCTAGGATTAAACCGGAAAAGTTTTTATTTGTAAAATGGTAACTCAATTTATTTCTTATTTATTAAATTAAATTTTAGTGGTTGCATTTCAGCGGATAATATGCTTTGTTCATTTATTTTACACCACATATCTATGAACCTAAAAAATAACGTTATCCATGAAAATCCTTCGACCTCGAAAAGTCACGTAAAACTTAATTTTTAAATGAATATTGACACAATTTCAAAATGTTTGTTCTTCGCTTAGAGACAATTCTGGATTAATTGAATAGTTTCTTTTCTTAAGCGGCATTGCAAAATTAACAATAAAAACAATGTGACGTTCAACGATACCTTCTCTCTTGTAAATACTTTCTCCCTCATACTATGTCCCTCTTTTCCTAAAATAACCTTTATGGTTATCACATTTCGAACATCCGAAGACGAGAGAGTGGAGAATTCCTGTCAGACGAGGAGGTCAAAACTATCAATGGCCGATAAATATTAAGTGATATCTTATGTGAAATAATCATAAAAAATGAAACATTTTTATTTCATTTCTTTTGTAAATCTTAACATTGCTTTCTTAAGATAAAAATTGAAATTAACGTTAAAAGATTCATTATAATAGAGAGCTTTTGCATACCGTATTTTTTATCGTCCGATATTTATTCTCCCTAGCGCGCACGCTCATAGGAAATTGCGCATGCGTATCTTTAATAATGTTTCCTATGAGCATGCGCGCTGGGAGAAAAAAATACCGTATATAAAAATACGGTATGCAGAAACTCTCTAATGTTATAAAAAAAAATCTGAAAAAAATAGTTTCTTGAATTGCACAACGGTAATCTTAAAAGAATTGCCAATATACTTTTGGGTGGTTAGGTGTCTACAGTTAAACTGGAACATTTTTATTGTTTAAACGATAAAACAAATTTTTTCTTATTTATTAAATAGAATTTTATGTGATTGCAATTCATTGATTGGTTACGTTTTATTTATTTTCTGTCGGTCTGTCTATGAACAGTCATTATCATCATTGGCACAACAGCCCTTTGTAGGGCCAAGGCCGTCTTCCTACTGGCAGATTTCGAAACAGAAGATAATTCCTTTTTTTACGGTGTAGGGTTATCGGCCCTACGCTCAACAATCATATTAGATAGAGACCTACTGTTTAAAGTGGATTCCGAACCGCTACAAATAGCCAGGATCCCGCCGGAACTCGAACGCGAACGCGAAGCTTGTGGCACCAAGTGGCAGAGCGCTAGTCACTCGGCCATCAGGCTCCCTATGAACAGTGCAAAAGCATAAAAAATAACGGCAACCATGAAAGATTCACAAAAGTAAGAAAAATCGCCAAATTGGCTTAAAAAGTAGTTTATTTCAAATTGGATAATTTTTTTAATGAATAGTGATCCAATTTTAAAAATTTTTTTCAGTTGATCTAGGTTTTTTATTAGGAGTTTCCACGACCATTTTAATGGATTTTGGAAGTAAATTGAGCTTCTTAAGTCTCAATTTACATACACTTACATACTCACATACACTTTATATATGTAATATAATGCATGTAATAATCAGTAGATATGTTTTTGACTTCAATCTTACTAGCAGATTTCGTATGTGTTTTTGTTTTTTTGTTTTTTTTGTTTTTTATGTCTTGCAGGTAGAGACAACAGGGTTTATATTATTCTAAAGGAGAACATTCTTTGATAAAGCTATCCGCAGAATGTAATTAATTTCTTTTTGGTTTTTTAAAGTATTTTTGGGGGTTTTTGTTAATTCCTTTGAGTTTTTACTGACTTCCTGGATAACTTGTTTCATAACCTGTTATTGTTTATTTCGTATGTGTTTTTTTTGTTTTTGTTTTTTATGTCTGCCAACGCAGTTGTAGCCATTCACCCTTTTGAAATTTATGTTTTTTGGATTTTCAGTTTCGTTGTGCACTTCGGATCTTGAACAATTATCATTATTTCATTTTTTGAGGTTTCTGAATGAGCTTCTTCATGTTTTTTGTATTGCGAATGCTGTGATGTTTTTTTTTTTTATGAAGCACGCGATAATATTGTTGGGGCTTTTTGTTGTGCAAAATGGTCGTGCTTCTAGTTCATTCTTTGACCTTGACTTTTGAATGTTTGTTGTGTCCATATATATATATGGTATATATATATATGGTTTGTTGTCCATATATCCATTATTGTATATATATATATATATATATATATATATATATATATATATGGACACAACAAACATTCAAAATATACATATATATATATATATATCAAGCGAACTTTGCGTTCGCTTGAAGTCCTTGGACGGCACATCCTTATTTGTTATTACTGGATTGTTTTTAATTTGACTATATATGATGGAATTTTTAATAGTGTTTATTCAGAAACGAAAAAATAAATGGAAAGCCAAGATTATTAATCGATTAGTGTTAATCCGACATTTTTTACTGGTTTTGTAATTGTAAAATACTGTTATGAAAATGTTTTGTAAATAATGCAACTATCTATTGTATTGTACAGGTTGGGCAACCAGATTGTAACTGGGTGTGGTTGGGTTGAGATACTTGAGGCACAGGTTGACAAACTCACAGCTTTATTTACACAACCACCACACATACAATTACAGACATACGATATTTAACACATTTAAAGATATAATTATGGATTCGAGGAAGGATTCCACTTCTAAGCCGAAAATCAGATACTCAGGCGCAGGATGTGCGAAATAAACTTCCTGTCCGGGGGAGAGTCTGCAGGCTAACTAATGCGCAGGGTTGCGTTAAGTATATTTCCTCTCAGGATGAAAGACTATAAAACTAAATGCTTCTCAACAGAAGTGCGTAGTTGCGCTGTAGTTCCTCTAGGTTGAGAATCTCAAGGCCGACTGATCATTTCTCCTGAACGCCAAAGAGGGACGCTCATGCCGGTGTCAGTATGTAGGGGGAAGCACAGTTATATATATATATATTGGTTGACAATAGCTAAAAACGGATTGCAAATGTCTGTATAGAAAAATCTAAGAATCTGTGGAATCTAAGCGGGATAAAATAATGTCATATTGTTGGGACATTATAATGAAGTTAATTTATTGTGCTCTGAAATACAGAAGATTTGGAAAATTCTTAAAGAAAAATATGATCCTTTGAGAATGAAAATCATTTGATAATGATAATGATCATTTGAAAAATGAAAAAAAAAAACTTATTTAACCCCTGCATGGACGTTTGAAAAATTTATTAGTACGCAATATGTCCATCATGGAATTCGATGCAACATTCCACACGTCATGGCATGCTTTGTTCAACATGATTCAGCAGCTTCTGTAGCAGTTTATCCCTCTCCTCTGTTGGTGCACGGATATGGGTGTTGTTTCTTGGAGGACATTGTCGATTAGCAAGGCGCCTTTCCAAAAGAATTCCAAACATTTAATGGTATTTAGGACTGAAGAACATGCTGCAATTCAATATTCTTGCAGTTTAGACATTCTAGGACAGTGATTGTTCGATGGCTTGTTGTGACGTTGTCCATAAAAGAAAATTTTACACTGACAGCATGATAAAAAAGGTGAATATGCGGTTGCAGAACTTTATCAATGCATCGGGCTGTCAAAGTCCCCTTCGTAAGTGCATGTAAGGGCGTTTGGCCATTGATCATTATGCCAGGTCATACCTTGATAACACATGTAAGATATTGGACCCTTTCCTGCATACTTTCTCATAGATAAGCGGTGCCACTCTACCACCAGATCAAATGTCGTCTACATTCAGATCTAAAAATAATCTTTTCTCACCTGAGAAAAGTATGCAAATCCAGTCCCGTTCAGTACAATTGCGATGATCACGATACCTTTTTGAAAACGAGCCTGGCAATGAGGTGAAATCTGACAATGGAATCCACATTACAAGGGCTCCAAGCGTACAGTCCTTCTCCCAAACGTCTGACTACTGATGTTTGGGTGATCCGCTTGTCTGTGGTATCAATAAACCCATCTATCACTTGCCTGACTGTGTAGCGCCCATCCCTTTTTAACGACAGCACAATATACTTTGTCTTCTGCAGGCATCGTACTTCTAAAAAGAGCTCTCTCGTGACGCTTGGTACACATTTCAGATATTTTAAGTGATTTCCAAAGGCGTGGAACAAATCTATGACCGATGTCGAATCCCCGTCATTGATAAGTTCGACATCGTCATTCCATTTTCACCCTCTATATTTCGCCTTTCTGCAATCTTTCCACGGGTAAAATCGTCTAAATACGTACGGAAAATTTCACGTTAGTCAATTAATGCTTTCCTCTATACTTCCACTTTAAACAATTCCGGTCTACAGGTGTCAAATCCTTTAATTCTTTTATCAACTCTACAGACGTTCAAATGTAAAAATTAGCATGCGTACAATTCTTCTTCCTGCGTCCCGCGTTTAGTCTAATTTCTTAAAATTTTCTACATTTAGCTGACCTTCATTTTGTGTTTGCTATGGGTGATAGTGTCCCCGATATTAACAATTTGTCACCAGTGTACATAGATTTTCTTCTTCATTGGTTTGGTGTGTCACTTCACGAGAATCTTGTGCACACGAGGGCTAAACAGACCGGGACCTACAATTTAAAATGGATTCCAAACCACTCACAGACATCCATGCCGCCGCCAGGGATTCGAACCTGAAGCCTGTGGTACCAAAGGCCAGGTGCTAGAAACTTGGCCGCTTCTTATTCAGTGGTGCAGCAGCCCCTTGCGGGTCAAGGCTATCTGTCTACTGGCAGATTTTGAGACAGCAGATATTTTCTTTTCACGGGGTAAGGTTGTCAACCCTACACCCAACCGCTCCACACTCATATTAGATCGGGACCTACGGTTTAAAGTGCATTTCAAACCACTATAAACAACCATGGCGCAGCTGGGACTTAATCTGAAATCTGTGCTACCGAGCACCACAGTCTTGTGTGTATATGTGTCATGGATGTTTGTATTGGTTTTGGAATACCCTTTTAAGCCGTATATATATACGGCTTAAAGGGTATTTAGAGTAAAAGGATACGGCTTAAAGGTATATACAGAGAGAGGGGGGGACGAACAAGTGAGTCTCATTCTTTAATTATTGTTATTTTTTTCCCATAAGAAAAAGCCCTAAGAAGCCTGATCTAAAGATCGTGCTGACACACAATTGACCCCTGTCATCCAACTGGCAGGTGACACCGGGGTGACGGTGTAATAGATAGCGAAAGGCGTACTCCCTTTCAATTGATTATGCATTACTGATCGTAGATAAAGTACATAACATAGTGTTCATGAATAGCATACATTATCACTACTGCAAAGTTTGTAGATAGTTTTAAGTAACTCTAGTCTAATGATGGCTGTTAATTTGCATAACAGACACGCACCAAACTGTTCCTGTAAGTCTATATGTGCAATTTTAATTTTCTTACTCCTTATGTCTTTTTGTTCATTGTAGAATTCGTTGTAGAGTTTGCCATGATTACAATAAAACTTATTTTCCATGCATCAGCCTATATGTCGTCATATGACGACGTACTTTTTTCCTCTATTTCTAGTCATACACAGGGCCGGATTTAGATGAAAAGAGGCCCTAGGCTATTCCATTTATGAGGCCCTTTCACCTCCCATTTTTAAGTTTGTAAATTACATGAGAGATAATAAAATGTGTGTAGAATTTCTCCTTATTTTTCGATTCAGTGTTTTAGTGTTTACTGTTTTTAGAATAGTGTAATTCTAATTTTGCTAGCAATTTGAATGTTGGCCCCTCTTGATATTGAGACCCTAGGCTGAAGCTTTAGTTAGCCTATAGGAAAATCCGGCCCTGGTCATAGATGTGAGATTCTGTGGTGTTTTTTATGGAACAAGGATTCTCCACTGCACAGTTTTTGTTGTATTGACTGTATATTTCATACGTAATTATAACATTGAGTAGCAGAATTTTTTATGTACATTTGCATTCTATTACTATATAAATAGTATTTTTTTCTAATGCAGCTGGCAATACAGAGACAGTTATCTTTATGCCATAAGCAAGGGCTGCCCCGCTGTTATTCGTTTAGCATTACCCAGGGGGTCCGTGTCGCTTGAAGATATGCTACGGAAGCGAGTAGTAACACTACCCCTGCAACGCTCTATGATCCTATTAGATCGAAATCTACTGTTTAAAGTGGATTCCGAACCACTACATACATCCATGGCACTGCCGGGACTCGAACCCTGGGGCACCGAGCGCCAGTGTGAGGCATCAGGCCCTTACAGAAATTGTTGCAATTGCTACTCATGCATTTCAGATAGGATCTGAGGTATTGCTATCTTAATTTATTTTAATTAATAATTTTATTGCTATTTTAATTTTAATTAATTTTTATTGCTATTTTATTTTATTTTCAATTTTAAGCTATTTTAACTAACTTAATTAATAACTTAATTTTAAGTTAACTGATTAGTTTAACTTAATTTTAAGCTAACTGATTATTTTCAAGAAATAAATAAAATACTACGATGATCTAATTATTATTATGCAAATTACGAATGATTGGAAAAGTTAAGAATTTATCTTTAATATTACGCTATTACACACGCCACACTGAATTTATTTCTTATATGTCAGAGGGAAGTTATGTCATCATTTATATGATGCATAAGTAGTCTTAATAAAGTAATCATTAAATAAATATTGAGGGCAATGACCCAGAAGAAATCTCTATTAACATCAAAAATTCTTGACTACCCTCTAAATATTGATATTCAATTCAAATATAAGAAAAGAAATAGATGGTTTTAAAACCTGTTTTCAAATATGAACACCACTCAATTGAATTAAAAAGCAGCAATTTTACCCGTGGAAAACCATTCCACTGAGAAAAAGTGGTTTGAGAAAAATTGAAAGGTATTTCCAGCTGCAATATGCTTAAAACCAGAGGAAATAATATATTGTGGTAAGTCTGCTGCCATAAATGAATAATATCAAGAATATTTCCCAAATGTTCTGATTTTGAGATTTTCATTTTTACGAAAAAATTACTTTCAGAAGTTTGATATACAAAAAAGATTTCAGAATCACAGTATACTAGTAAATTTAATTTCAGATTTATCAACATTTTTGCATTCTGAGATTGTATTTATTTTTTATTATTTAAATTATCTTCTGAATATTCTTTCCAAATTTTGAGTTTAAAATTTCTGTTTAGACGTTGCCACTTACATTGAGATAAGATATCTTAGTTTAAAATAATTCTTTGATCTGAATACATTTGAATTCTTTTTTTAAGAAACGATTCAAAATAACATAAAATCATGTGAATTACATTTTTTAAAATCAATAACTATTTGAAATATTAGTTAATGTTTATCAATTTTTTTTTAATTATATTATTACATTTTTATTTTATAACAAATAATCCTGAGGAATAAAAAAATCGTCTGGAAATAAAAAATATTTAATTTTTTTTAACAATTAACTTTCAGAAATAAACAAAAAAGACAGACGATAATATTTACAATTTAGTGAAATTCTATTAGTCTGATTTAAAAAGTGAGAAGTTAATATTATTTTATATTTATTCGAATTATTTTATATTTATTAGAAGTTAATATTTATTGTTTTCAAATTTCTTAAATCATTTATGGAAATTTATTGGAATAAGGAACCGGATTTATATGAAGAAGAAATTGCTGTAATTTAAAAGCTGGTATGTATATGCAATGTTTCATTATACAACATTTCTAGTTAAAACATTCGAGTTTTTATTTAGCAATAAATATAAGGAATCTTTTAAAATAATGATTTATATTTCAAACTAATGGTCTACATTTTTAATAATAATAATCGTAGTTTAAAATTATGGAAATTTTTTTTTTTAAAATGCTGCTTCTATTATATCGTTTATACTTTTATCCATTTTTTTTTTAAATATTTTTTCTGAAAAACTGCAGTGTCTCTCAAACATATTTTGCATATGTGGGATTCTCGTTATAATTCCAAAAAATAAGTAGACATAATTAAGAATTTTAAAAATACGCAACATGAAAAGACCTTTATTTATTTTCAATATTACAGTGTAGCTTATAAGGTGTAACTCGTTTTCACAGTTTGAAGAAAAATTATAAAACAAACATTTTTAACTTTAAAATCTCACAACGGTTTTTACATATGATTTAACATCCAATCAAATGCTAAGTCTACTTCATACAAATTTTTCTATAGCAATTCATAAATATTTTTTCAGACATATCTTGCCATACTAAATAATATCGTTTGCTTAGAATATTAAAAGAAAATTATAGAATTTATTTATATAATTAGAATATCCATGGCTAAAAAAACAAGCAATAAATTAATGAAAAATCACAAATTAATTATTTATTTGCGATTAGAAAAGGCTATAGTGTTCCAAAATATAAGCAAGAAATCTTGAATGAATTTTGAGCACACATCTTATTTGAATTAATTACCTAAATTGATGTGCTTTAAATTGGTCTTATTTGAATTGACCTGATTTGTATTGTTCAGGATTTTCAATCTTTAATTAATTTTTGGACACCCTTTACTACTAAAAATTTTCTTCAAATACTTGAATACTTTCTCATAATACTTTTCTTCAAATATTGCACGTCTATCTGAAAACTGTTTTGAGGTATTGCATATTTTTTTTATTTTGTGAAGAAGGTAAAGCAGTTTATAATATTAGTATAATTTAAAAAATATGTTAATTTTACATTATAGATTTAATTTGAAGTTAATAATTTTAAAAACATTTGTTAAAATACTTCAAATACTCTGGCCTTTGTTGTCACAAGCTTTAGGCTCGAATCCTGCCCGTGGCATGTGGATGTGCATTAGTGATTCGAAATGCACGTTAAACTGTAGGTGTCGGTCTAATTAACCTAAAATGTGCAAAAAATGACTGTAGAGCGGCAACCAAATGAAACAGATGGTTTAAGTGATTCTACTGTTTTTGTCCATCATAAAAAGAATCATGGAATAAATTCTAAATTAAGATTAGAAAGACCAACAAAGCTCTTCTTACGGAAAGAAGCGAAACATCATTCGAAAATGAAACTCAAACCAAATTTATCGGCTATCCGTTATTGTAAAAAATCCTTTTTCTTTACTTGGTTGAAAGTAAATGTAATTTATTCGGAACAAAAAGATGTACAATCTTTGGAGAAAATCGAAAATAGAAAGTAAATTTAAAAAAAAAAAACCCAACTTACTTCCATTTGATAAATATGGGGTTTGAAGATTTAGGGTGTGGGAGTGTATGTTATCTTGTGGAGAAAAGCTCGAATTTATTGATGATACCATAGATTAGTATTATAAGTATATTGAAAGAAGATATAAACTAAATTTTAAAAATTATTCGAAAATCTGAGACAATGATGGGCCTAGTACAGGGGTCGGCAACCTGCGGCTCTTGAGCCACATGCGGCTCTTTGGATGTGAAGCTGCGGCTCTTTAGTTCCATACTCAAATATTATTAATTTTATCAAAAAAAAAAAAAAAAAAAAAACATTTAAAACTCGTTCTGAATCGATTAACGAGAATTAGGCACCGATTCTATCTCTCAGCCACTTGTATTCGTTTTCACCGCCCCTCCCCGTGACACGCGTCGTCAATCGTCAGCCCATCGGAAGCTCTCAAATGACGCCGTCCTCGGATGTTTCTATGATGTCGGATCATGAAGAATTGTTTCGTGATTTCAAAAACAATCCAGAAATCTTGAAAAAAAAAAAATCAAAGAGTGCCACTATCCTCTAAAACAGTACAAGATAGAATAGCTAAAATGTCTTCAAATGTAACATATTTGCAGGTGGAAGCTACTCAACTTTCTTCTGCCTTATCACTTGCTATAGATGAGTTTTGCGACATAAAAGACACGGCTCAAGTTGCCCTTTTTGTCAGATATATGTCTTCCCAAGGTCCAAAAGAAGAACTTCTATGATTGCTTCCGCCTGGACACACTAGAGGGGAAGATATAGCGAATGTCGTGCAGAAATGCCTTGAAGACAATAAGATCGATTTAAATAAAATCGTTTTAATAGCAACTGATGGAGCCAGAAGTATGACAGGAAAAAATAAAGGGGCAACAACGATTCTTCAGAGCAAAATAAACCACGAAATTCTTACGTTTCACTGCATAATACACCAAGAAACACTTTGTGGCCAAACGTTTCCTGCCGAAATAGTTGAAGTCATGTATTTGGTAATCAAGATTGTTAACAGCATCTTGTCAAAAGCACTCTATCATCGTCAGTTTAAAGAATTCTTAAACGAAATGGAGACTCCGTATTCCGACCTCCTTCTTCAATAAAGTGCGATGGCTTTCTAAAGGTAAGGTGTTGAAACGTTTTGCTTTGTGCTTGAATGAAATAAATACATTCCTAACTTAAAAGGCATTAATAACCCTGAATTAGAGAACGACAAATGGTTGAAAATATTTTTAATTTATGGTGGATATCACAGCGAAATTAAATGAGCTGAACCTAAAACTGCAAGGAAAGGAAACCCAGCCTATGTTTTGGTAGAAGAATTGGTTTGTTTTTGAAGAAAATTAATTCTTTTGCAGAAGATATTCAGAGCGGTATATTACTCCATTTTCAATTTCTAAAGCAATATCGATAAAACCTGTGCAACTGTTGACACGGGGTACTTCAGCACAGTTATAAAAAAATTAAGGATGAATTTGCTGACAGATTTGAGCAATTCAAAACCAACAAAACCACTCTAGCATTCACAGTAAATCCTCTCAACAAAAATTGTAACGAAATCCACATTGAGCCATTTTGAATTGATACTGGATCTCTAGAAATACAATTGTCCGATTTAAAAAGTAAAGCTTTGTGGAATAGAAAATTTACAGAGTTGAAAAGCAAGTTGGAGGTCCAGAAATGTACATACGTAACGCAAACAAAAGTGGACAGCTTTAAAAGAAATGCCGCAAGTTGAGGCACTTATATTCGACGGATGGAATAGTCTTCCAGATTGCTGCAGTGAGGTGAAGAAGTTGGCATTTGGAGTCTTCGGATCGACATATTCGTGCGAGCAAGCGTTCTCTTGCATGAATATAACTAAAAGTAAAGTAAGAAGCCAACTAACAAATGAAAATTTAGAGTCGGGTTTGAAACTTAAAACAAGTTATGAGCCAAATTTATCCAAACTTTCTAAAACCATGCAAAGCCATCGCTCCCTTTGAATTTGTTTGCTCAATTGTTTGTTATTGAAGTACAAGCTAGTGTTTTAAGTAAATGTTTAACTGTTTTAATTTTTACTTAAATAATAAGAAATTATCTAATAATGCCATATATATATTATCTAATGTGTTGTGAAAAACACTACTTATATATGAATAAATAGATATTTTTCTTATGAATAAATATATTAGTTTTTTTTTTTTTTTTCAAAAACTTTATTTATGAGTACTATTTATTGTTGGCAAGAAAAATTTTGTGGCTTTTTAAAAACTTTGAAATTTGGTAAATTGTAATTTTTGGCTCTTCCGACTCGAAAGGTTGCCGACCCCTGGCCTAGTATACTGCTTTGAATTTTCAATTGTGGTGCTTTACAATTGATTATAAGTTAATAAAATTTTTCAGTCATCAGATTTGAACCTAATATAACATGCTTGATTATAATTTAAAAATTATTAAATTTGATTGCTATTATGCTTGATTGTTCTTAAATGTTATTGTTATCACATTAATTCTTTCATCATACGGTATTGCTTTTTGAAAACAAGATTGTTTAAAATAATTAAAAAGAAAATATAAATGAAAAACATGTTCATACTTGATCTCCTCAGAACAATAAATTTTAATTATTTGGTTTAATAACTTTTTTTCCCTAACTATTTATTTAAATGACACTTCTTATCTGAAAACTGTTTTGAGGTATTGCATATTTTTTTTATTTAGTGAAGAAGGTAAAGCAGTTTATAATATTAATATAATTTAAAAAAATATCTTAATTTTATATTGTAGATTTAATTTGAAGTTAATAATTTTAAAAAACATTTGTTAATAAAATTATTTGTAAATAAATTAAATGTAAATAAAATTAAAACTGAATATATAAAAATGACTAAGAGATTTGACAAAAGTTAAAAAAAAAAAAATCATGAATTAAAAAAAAAAAGATTATTATTTAAAAAAAATTAAACAGCCATTAACTTTCAAACTTTTTGATAATTCAGCACAACCATTTCCACATTTTATTCCAAGAAATATGCAGCACACTTACCTATAGCATTATTTGAATTCCTTCTTGAATTTTTGTTTGTGTGTTAAAAACCTTTCTGAAGAGCATAATGACCATTTTCTGAGAAAAGCAAAAAATATTTGCTCTCCCTTTTCTAAGAAAAGGGTTAGGTGTGAATTGTAAATAGCCACATATTTTGTCACCCGCTGTTTCAGCGAACATTAAAAAAGAAAAAAAGTTTAAAAAATCACTACTTAATGTGAAAGACCAGCCTTCTCAAGTGGCTTTCAGCATTCCTGCTGCTTGTAACGGTCCACAAAATATGCTGAAATAACTTGTTTGAATAGTTTTAGAAAAGCTTTTCGTAAAGAATAAGTGTTTGCTCATTTTTTTTTCTCCTTTTTACCTGAAACAAAGATTATGGTTTTACAAGTATTTTTATTCTAGCAATTTGGTTGTTTGTATACGTATATATATATATATTTGTATATATTTTTCAAAACTATTTTTAACGAATTATTTTTTCCAGTTATTATTTAATTGATACATTTTAAAACAGAATTGTAATTTTTTTTTCTATCGATTTCTTTCCATTCTTTAAAATATCCTTGAGTCAACATGTTTTCATCGGATTCTTCACAAAATAACAAAGGATAAATAAATTCTCTTGGATATTTAATCATCATCATCATTGGCGCAACAGCCCAGTGTGGGCCAAGGCCGTCTACCTACTGGTAGATTTCGAGACGAGAGATGTTTTGTCTTTTTTACGGGGGTAGGGTTATCAGCTGTACGCCCAGCGCTCAACAGTCATATGAGACTGGGACTTAAAGTGGATTCCGAACCACTTCAAACATCCATGGCACTGCCGGGATTCGAACCCGAAACCTGTGGAAACCGAGCGCCAGAGCGCTAGCCACTCGGCCATTCAGGCCCCCCTTGGAGATTTACTTTAAATAAATAGAAATAAAAATAAATTATTTGTGAAAATGTCTGAACACTCACTGTATTAGTTATGTTCCTTGCCAACTGTAAACGGATTCAATTATTGGAATAAGTCGGAACTATTGTAATAAGACAATTTATCGGAATAAGTCGATAAATAGAATCCAGGATAATAAAACTAGAATCTAGGAATATAATGGATTTTAATATCTTAAGGGTTCCTATTCCTTGATAAAACTATATCCATGCACTATTTGTTTCTTAATCTATTTTCACCCTATGCACTTTTCCTTTTTGGTGTGCCTCTACAGTTTTTGCCGCTCGCCCTTTTTAATACTTCTGAATAGAGAGTTTTTTGCATGCCGTATTTTGGACGTCCGTTAACTTTTCCTCCCTAGCGCGCATGCTCATAGGAAATTGCGCATGCGTATCTGTAATAATGTTTCCTATGAGCATGCGCGCTAGGGAGAAAAAGTTAACGGACATCCAAAATACGACATGCAAAAACTCTCTAATGTCTAATAATTTTCAGTTTCGTCGCTGCAGCTTAAGCGCACGTCGGATCTTAAATAAATACACTTTGAATTTTCTGTGTCTGTGAGTTCCTTTGACCAATACTAAATATTATATATTCCAGTTTCATTAAAGGATATCAATGATAAAATATAGAAAGTGAAATTGAAAAACTGTTTTCATTCAATTTCCTCTATTAGCTCACGCTCTCCCTATATATATCTTGTTCAAATTTTCAATCGTTAATAAAATACTTTTTATTCATCCACTCAAGTTCAAATACATTTTTTGAACTTGTAGTGGGTGAAACTTGATCTTAATACAGTTTTTTCAAATATTAATTCAGTAATTAAATTTAATCAATTAATTTCAGTTTTTTTTTTTTAGATTTCAGTTGCATATATCTACCAATAGATGGCACAAGATAAACTTTAAAAAAATGAATGAAAATTATTTATAAAGGACTTTCTGCAATATAGCGAAAAAAAGTAGGAATTGACTTTAAAAAATGTTTTTTTATATATTATATATATATATTTTTTTGCAATGTAATTACAATGTATGAAACTAATAATCGTGTTATTTTTGTGTGTGGTAATGAAATATTAGTTAATACGATAAACTATAAGTCCCGGTCTAATTATTTTTTTATATTACTTGTTTTTAAAACTAAACACTGTATCTTATAATGCTTAGTAAAACAATGTTTATTCAATACACCGGATAGCCATAATTAAGCTGGCACTATTAAACTATCGCAACTCAGTCTTGCAACTGGAGTGTCACGAAATTTGTCAGAGGGACAAAACATTAAAATTAGAATTCCTCCTCCCCCAAAAAATATATTCCAAAGTTGTCATTATGGAGAAATAGGATGGTTGGCAACGTAGACAGAATTGTAATGGACATACCAATGAAATGCAGATAGGAAACTAAATTGAAATGTTACCGTTTAGTGAAGATTTTGAAATTCATATTCAAACGTTCATTCATTCATATCCATCCGTGAATAAGAAATTGCCTCCTATGATAATGTGTAAGACATTTTACACAACCAAAGGAATGCTCATCACAGCAATTATTTAGTCCAGAAATTCATCGAGATCGATAGAATTGAGATAGATGAATACCCAAAAAGTCAAGTGAGAAATTCTTCACATTTCTGGCTATTTGCATCTCAAGACCATCTTGAAGGACAATTTATTATTGATTGTGGGTATGTCACGTTTGGCTGTGTATAATGCTTTACTCAGAATTGCAAAACATTCTATATTATGAAAAATATGTATTTATTTTTAAAAAAAATATGATCATTAAGATTCAATTTTTAAATATTGGAGGGTTTGGTTTGTCGTTCTACGGTCATTTTTTGCACACTTTAGGCTAATTAGACCGGGACTTACAGTTTAACATGGATTCTGAACCACTCACAAAAATCCATGCCACCGCCAGGATTTGAACCTGAAGTCTGTAGTACTAAAGGCTAGAATGCTAGCCAATTGGCCATCAGGCCGCTAAATATTGAAGGAGTTTATTGAAATAAATATAATTAATTATGACTCTTAAAATTCTTTAATTAAGCAACATTAATTATTAATGTATCAATAAAGAGTTCATTTCTTTTCTTTTTAATGTAGCTGGCAATACAGAGACAGTTAATAAATAATTCATAAAAATAAGACCGAAAATTATTTTTAATAAAGGCATCAAAAATAATTTATTTGTTAGCTGTTGTTCACAACATCTCATTCTTTTTTAAAAACGTTGAATTAATTCAAAGAATATGACATTTTATTTCTATATTACTTCACATGGAATCCAAATTAGAAAAAAAATTAATATGAATGAATATATATCACATTAATTATATATTACTATAAAAAACAGCTGGCATTTTTTCTTTTTCTTTTTCAATGTAATTGTTAAGACAAGAACATGGACAACTCTGACTAAATTACATACATTACTTCACTACATGGGTTCTCAAAACTGTCTTTCTCCCTGTTAAAAAAGCAGCCAAAATTCAGAGGGGGTACCTCTCTGAAATTTATAACTAGCGAGCAATTATATTTCAGAAAAACTGGGCAGACGTTTTGACGTGTGTGTATTAGAACTGTCGTAATAAAGCCAGGCAATTTTCGGTGTGTGATCGGCGTACTTTAAGGGCCCCATAAACAATGCAGAAGGACGAATTTTTGGTTTGGCAGATAGAAGGAAAAGAGAAGATATTACAGGCCTTGATGTCACCGGTGTGGTGCTCTTGGCCTTATAATTAATGCTGTCTCTCACGACGCTACTGTAGTATCCATCCTATGAGGAATTAGGATAATTTTCTAAATTGTTATTCATGGCGTTTCAGCGAAATTCTCACGATGACAACTGCGGATCAAGCTACTGTAGAAAAGATTTTTTTTTTTTTCTTATTTCCATCCCCATACCTTTAATGCAGAATCTAATAGACATTTTTTTTAAATTTAGGTGATGGTTCACTTTATTTATATGACATCAGATACAAAAAAAGTGAAATGGAACATAGAATTATACTTATTTTAATTTTGTGTTATCTTCTATAATTACTTTTATATTTTAGGAATGAATGAATAGTATTCTTTCCCCATACTCATACTTTTATATATACTTTTCCCATACTCCCCCCTCCATATATCTTTTTCCCAAAACCTTTATCTTTTTTTAAAAAGCAAAGCAAATATGAAATAGTAGCCATGTATATAAAAAGTTGCCATACATTTTATTTATATCTAATTTCAATTTATGATTGCATACTCCATTTATCAAAATATTATTTCGTATTTTGATTTTCAATAAAAAATACGTAAATTTTGCTGCAGACATTAACTATTCTCTTATTTTTTTAATTTAAATTAGAAACAAAATAGCTAATACAAAATAGCTATTTACAAAATAGCTAATACATATTAATTGTAAATTGAATTTTTTGTTAAATTCTGTATAAATTGATAAAATATTTTTAATATTTTAATAATCATAAATGTTAAAAATACTAAATCAATCAACTGATAAATTAATCATTGATTTATTAATTTCGAATTAAGTAATGAGAATATGAAATGTTTAGAAAATGATCACTTCATCTGTCTTTGTAAACTGATGATTTTTTTGTTTTAATAAGATTAAAATATTTTTAATATTTTCTGTCGTAAAAAGGCCTAAATTTAATTACGTTCTCCACTAAATTGAACTTTTCATTCTTTTAATGCATTGAGATTTTCTTACATTTTTAATAGATGAATTAAAAAAGAGTAATTTCCATTTAAATAGGAAGAGAATGAATATATATGAGCAAAGAATTAAATAAATATATAAAAATTAAAAAAGGAATTGAAATTTAAACTTCTCCCCCTCCGCGAAAAAAGAAGAAAATTATTGAATGAAATCGTAGAGTAAAAAGTTTTAGAAACTATTAATACTTTTTTAAATAATTGTAAATTGTAATGTAATCTTATAATGTAAATGTTGAAGTAAAATGATATAATTTTTTTCACAATTACAAAAAAAAAAAAAAAAAAAAAAAAGACCTAGAATTGTGGATGCTTTTCGAAAGTTTTATATTTTTCACTTTTGCAGTCTTATAAAAAATTAAACATATCATTTAATGTAATAATTTGCATATATTTCAAAGAATATAAAATGCTTAGCTGAAAAGTTAATTTAACATTAGGTATGAATAGAATTATCTTATTAACAGTACATTAATGTTAAATCTATACAATATTCTAAGAAGTTAATAAATACCATAGTTCAATATTCAATATCAGCCTCCCACAATTACCGATTGAGATAACATCTTGTCGACAATTTGAAATTTTTATCCATATTTTAATTGCCATTGCTCCTTTAATATTCACTTAAATAAAATTTACAATAGCATTAATTGTATTTTAATTGAATTGAATTTAATCATAGAATGAAACAAACTATTTATTAATGTGAATTGTAATTCCCGTAAGAAAAATTTTGGAATTGTTGCCCAGTAAATAAAGAGCAGGTTTAATTATTAATTTTTAATTCTCAATAAAAAAAAAAAAAGATATGGTTAGCTAATAGGCTTTGCAATTCACATTTTGTTCATGTTTTATCATTCCTGTGTTTGTTTTAGAACATGGATTTGTAACCAGAGTCTCTGTACTCTTTGATAGTTCGTGGGCTTGATTCAGCAGTACTTGAGTATTTTAAATGAGAAAAATCATTACTTAAAATTTGCTTAAATCTAGAATTAATTAATGGAGGCATAGGCAACTTTTTTTAGTTTTTGAGGCTAAAACATTATTGTTTCCGTGTAACCAAATTCGTAAATAAAATAAATTACTATTAAATGAATTAAAATGAGTTATTACTTCCTATTTCATTTATTTATGTTATAATGCTTTTGGTATATAAAACTCTACATAAATTTTAAAATGCAATGAACAAACTAGTTGTGAAGATAAGCTTTTATTATGAAATTATAAATATTGCTTTTATATACTCAGTTGCTTAAGGATGATTATACAAAATTTTCGTCCGTTAACTTTTTTATTTCATCGAATATTGTATATTTCATCCACAGAAAAAAAAAAACTATTCACGCATATAAATGATATCGAAAAACACAAATAACTATAAACTTTATTTGGATATCTTTTCTCCACCAAATAATGTTATAAAAAAGCAATTTTATTAAATTGTGATTTTAGTCTACTTCAATTTCAATAAATTCCATCTTCAAGATTTCTTACTCATTATCTACATAAGCATCCATCACAATTTAATTCTTTTCTGCTATATATTTGCTCGTATAGCGAATGAGAAGTCTCTGTATTGAAAATCGACAAATCTTGCATCAAATTGTTCTATTTATGTCTTCAGTTCATCTGCATAGCAGTTTTATGGGAAATTTTTAAGACTTACTGGAACAGGAAAATGATAACAACGTTTAGCTCTTATCTGACTTTAGTTAATTACATAATAATAATAATATTTTAGATATTTATAAAGTTCAGAAATCACTTGCCTTGTATTTTCTATTTAAATGTAACACGACATCTAATAATCTTATGCTTAATTATCCCACAAGCACTGATCATGTTGTACGTGATTAATTATTATTATTATTATTATATTTTTATTGCCTTTTACTAAATCACGAAATTGTTTTAGCATTTAATTTTTACCACTCTTTACAATAATACTATCCATCTTCATAATCCAAAAATAGGTTTGTTAAATATTCCTGACAGGTGTTAAGTGCACGTAATTTAATAAGAATTATATTTTTATCGACAATATGCTAAAAATAAATTTTAATTCATAACTTCTTTTTACAGAGACCAGGATGTTAAAAAGAGCATCATCTGTATTGTTTCAAATGATGTGGTATGTAATTGATTTTTTATATAAAAACTTTTGAGCAGTTTTAGGTACAATTACAGGTACATTAGGTTTAGGTACATTAGGTACAATTATTTTATTGATATTTGGATTTAATTAAAAATAGGTTTGGGAAAATAAATAACTTATCGTAATTATTTTACTGCTTGAATGCTATTTTTGTATATGATTTGTTGTAAATGAAAAAAAAAAAATTTCAATTATATAGCGCATGTCGTGAACATAGAAAACGTTCGATATCTTGCCATGCTATAACGAGGAGCTAATATATTAATTATGATTCAAAATAACTTAATAAGTGAATTTAATTATATAATTCTTGCGAAAAATATTTAGGAACAGAATACAATATATACAACGGTATATACAATATTTATAAATTCGTACTAATAGTTTATATAATGAAAAAATAGTGCATCAAAGTTTTCAATGTAGACATTGTAAACTTTCTACTATTAAAAATAAAACGCAAATTGTATTAATTGTGCCAATTAAAAATGATCGGTCATTATATGCTTTTTATGTCTTATCTATTGTGTTGAGTGTTTTGAGTCAATTTCTCTTAAAATGTTTGCTGTATCTTTAATTTTCAAAATTCCTTTTATAAATTCACATAATTAATCGTAAAAATTTAACTAACAATACGTATAATTCGATAAAATTACCTAGAATTTGTTCCCTGATAATCCCACTGTAATGAAGTGTTGCTATACTAGTTACATTAGTTATATTAAATAATTTAATAAATATTACATATGAATTCATCTAATCTTTATGAATGCTCAAGTAACATATTAAAAACGGAACTGGATGAAGTTGTACTATTTGAGTACTTTAATAATTTTAAACGTATTATTCTCTTATACTACAATTTTGAACAATAAAGATGAACAATTAGCATTTGGCTAACCAATAATAGTCATTACCCCCTAAAGAATTGTAGGCTGTTTTAGTAGAGTAACAAATTATTTTAGAGCACGCAATTTTTTTTTTTTTTTGCCTAACTGATAATAATTTCTAAATTAATATTGAATGGGTATAGAATACTATAATTAATTCCGAGAAAAGTGAATTTAAATCTGATAGGAAAGTTAACTTTTAATTATGCTTATTTTATTTTTCATTATTGGTTTTAAAATTTAAAATAAAACATTTATTAACGAATACGTATAAATCTGAATGCAAGTGGCTACCTACCGCAAAGTAAGAAACTACAGTACTCGCCGCACTGAAAGGAAATTGAAGGAGAGGCAAAATAAATAAACGAAATAAGAAAAGGAAGTAAAGGGAGTGTTTGTTAAAAAGAGGTGTAAAAATAAGTCCAAACTGAGAAATAAGCTGACCTCTAAGATGCATAATTTTTTTTTTGCTTCTCGCTGACTCTCCGTGGAAAAAGAAGAGAAAAAAAGAAAAAGGGGAGGAGACAAAATAAAAATAACAAGAGATCTTTCCACCTTCCATCCACTCTCCTTTTCCCCAGTTCCAGGTAACAAACTTGTGAATAATGACCCTGAGACCCACGATTTCTGGAAATCCTGCTCCTGTTTTGTGAAAGGTACAATTCTTGGTTCAAAGGGAATGCATGGCGGTGACTTGAAAGCCAATACTTAATGGGCAAGAGCCAGCCATTAGACGTCATTGACCGTTATTTATCACACAGGCTTCCGTCTATATGGTATACTGGAGGCCTGTTTCTTACCCCAGACAATTGGATTTAGGGTATTCTTGTAGTTTAAAATGCATGGCCACCTTTTCAGAATTAATTTTTAAATTAATGGTTTGCGTGGCATATATCTGGTGGTTGAATGAAATATTTTTGAGTCTAATGGCACATGACTGGATATCATTACAAATTGCAAGGACATGGTCTATATATATATAGAAAGTGGTCAAGGGAATTTTCAAAAACAATATTTATTTGTGTAACAAAGCTCTGATAGTATTAGCCTTCCAAAATTTTCATGAATTTCCTATTTTAAAAAATCTACAGAAAAACATTGAAAATGAATTGATTCAAGATCAGAGGTGCACATAAGCTCCAGTGAAGAAACTTAAATGTATACAAATATCAAAGCATGAACGGTAAAAATTACAGAGGCAAACCAAAAGATATATATATATATATATATATATAAACTATACAAAAAACTATATAAACTATATATAAAACTACAAAAAGAAAAAAAAATCATCAAATGGCCAACCAAATTATATATACTTATACTTAACATTTATACATATACTTAACTTTTACTTATATGGCTGAATAAAATAGGTGTCTAATTTTTAAATATTTAATTTTATACTTGAATGCTCATTCAAATTTTAATTATATTGCGACATAATTACAATTTTGATGTAATCAATGTGTAATCAACGTGTTACTCCCTTCCCCGTTGTTTAACAAGTACTACTTGTATGCTATTTCTAAAATTTTCAAAGCAATTATCAAAAATTAGTTAAAAATTATTTATTTAATTCAGATTTCAAATTAAAAACAAATCTTTCTTTTAAATCTTCATAGTTATGGTAGATGGGAAAGGTAAATTTTTAAAAGAAATTTCAGCCTCTCAAAAAAAAAAATAATAATAACACACACACACACACAATGGGAAAATGGGGAAAATTATTTGTAAATGAAATAATTTATTTCTTTTATAAAATTTATTTTTAAGTAGAGAAATTAAAAAAAAAAAAAAAAAAATTCAGTAGGTAAAGTGTTTCATTCTAGGTTTTCATCTCATCTAAATTGATCTTCTCACTCGACTCGATAGTCTCAATCTTCATTTATTTAAAACTAGAATCAATAACTTATTTACTTGCGTTTTCAATAACTGTACATTCAAAATTAGACATGCAGTAGCATTGTTAAAAAAAAAAAAAAAAAAACATCGCGAAAAAGAAGCTTAAAGACAGAGTCAAATTTGAAATCACCCAGAAAAAGACTTTTTCCAACACAAATAACTTTTTATATGCAATATTTTATATAACTTCAGAAATCAAGAAACCCATCTGAAACAATAAATATCCACTACTTATTTATCGCATCACGAATTAACGATTTTATTAACCATCAGGAATTTCGGGCTCCAATTAGAAAGATACAATATTAAGACTTATTTTTCATCAACTGTTCTCTTATTACAAAAGGGCATTGTTAAAAAACAACCCCCAAAAAGATCAGAAATGTTTTGATCCCCATTCATAACCGGATTAGGAAGTGACGACAATGACATTTCAGATAAAGGACAAGGATCCTAATTAAGCCTCAACAGAACAACTCAGAATCTTCTATTCGAAATCTGGGTGGTCGTTGGCGAGGGAAATTCGTTTCTACCTGTTTTCATTCTCGTTTTTGCCCTAAAAAGCTGGAGGGCAGCTTTGAAGGGGGTTCGTCCCTTTTCTACGATGTACATATAACACCCCACAGGTGTGTTTCCATAAGCCTCGTCAGATATGGAAGTGGTCTAGTTGAGGATAGAATTTCCAAGGCACTTATTGAAACAGTTGGCCACAATTTAATTCATAGACGTATCAAGTTTAGTAATTTGCTCCATGCACTTAACATAAAAAATTTATTGTAAATGTCTCTTACTTATGTTTTGTGTACTTTGGATGTATGGGTTTTCGATATACATTAAATGTATGGGCTCTCTTCACATAAAAGTCTTCAAAAGATTTTATATGAATAAAAATGCCGATTTTCTTTTCCTGTATTATATTTAGAGAAATGCATTTTGTTTATATACATATATATATATATATATATAATTTTTTTTTTTTTGAAAATCTTATGATATTTTTTCCCTTTTTTTTATTATCTAAAATTATTTCTTTCAAAAAATTTTTTATGAATTAATTTTTATTTATAATACTTCCTTGAAAGAGTGAGTGTTATAACTTTAACATTTAAATAAAAGCCACAGGTTTCGGGTTCTAGTCTCGGCAGTGTAATGGATGTTTGTAGTGGTTTGGAATCCACTTTAAACAGTAGGTGTCGGTCTAATAGGATGGTAGAGCGCTGCGAGGGTAGTGTTACTCGCGTCCGTAGCATATCTTCAAACTACACGTTCTCTGGGTAGTGCTAAATGAGTAACAGCGTTTGTCAGTGCAATTCACTTTGGGACTGCTCGCAGGGACATGGACAATACGACCCTGTCCTTGACACAATTAAAAAAAAAACCATTTAAATAAAATGATGAAACGATCAATTTTTAATAAATAAAACTTTTTAAAATATTTCTAAACAAGAAAATCTCTTTTTTGAATGAAATTATATTTCTTCTCAAATTAATATTATTATTTTTATGTTAAAATACAAACGAAATTTTTAAAATTTGTTGAATAAATAATTATAACTACAGTAATCAAAATTTAGATGAAAAAAATAGTGACATATGTATTATTTTTATTTTTAGAACTTAAGGAGAAAGGTATTTGCATTCTTTTAAAATTTGTTTTTAATTCAAGGATCATTTTTCCCCATTTGATTAAGCAACACCAATCGAAACATTAAAATGCAATATTGAATTCAGTTTCTATTTTTCTCTATCGAATTATGATCAATGCTGCAATTTTTCTTTTTTTTTCAATTCCTTCTATTAGCTCACACTCTCCTATATATATCTTGTTCAAATTTTCAATCGCTCATAAAATACTTTTTATTCGCCCACTCAAGTTCGAATACATTTTTTTTAACTTGTAGTGGATGACACTGGATGCTAATACAGTTTTTCAAATATTAATTCAGTAATTAAATTTAATTAATTAATTTTAGTTTTTTTTTTAGATTTAAGTTGCATGTATCTAAAAATAGATGGCGCCTGATAAACTTAAAAAAATGAATGAAAATTTTTATTAAGGACTTTCTGCAATAGAGTGAAAAAAAAAAAGTAGGAATTGACTTAAACAAGTTTTTTTTTTTATATTACTTGTTCTCTCTAAAAACAAAGAATTTTTTTCCCCAAATTTATCTCGTTTTTGGCAGTACTTACTGTAATTCATCAAAACAATTGTCACAGGAAATCCCCAAGAAGGAAAATTGCATCTTCTTATCTGAGCCTTGGAGCACGCACCCAATGAACTTTACCTGAAATGCTTTCGAGTAGCAACCCGAGGCGAAAACCCAGGGCCTCTCCAGGGGGCTGGGCAAACAGAAGCAGAACAATGTCTACAGTGCTTTTAAATCAAACACGGATGTGGCAATGAGACATTTTTACAACACCTTTCTTTTCTTTTTTTTTTTTTTCATCACTTGCTTGTTTAGATCTCTAAAAAGAACGCTATATTTGTGTTTGAAAAAGAGGCCAAGACGCAGTTATAAAGTTTATGGTGACAATTTATTTGTTCAAAACAAAATGTGTAATTGTGGTCAAATCGCCCTTGTCCACTGGTAAATATTTGTGTTTATTACATATCAGGTGCAAGTACGTGTGGCGTCAGAGATTCACTTGTTTCAAGTAATGCTATTATGATTCTTATAACAAGTTTTCTAATCAATGTAATATATTTTGAGTTATTTCTATCAATATAAAGAAAGACAAAACAAATTAATATAAAAGCAATATAATTAATTTACCAAAAAAAAAAAAATTTCGAAAGTAGTTTAAAATAATTAAATTCTTTAATAATTATGTAAAAATTTCCTCACAATGAATCAGCTTATAAGGAATAATGTTTTGCTCCGACCCATTCATGTAGGAATAGATGCATTTAACACATTTTTAAAATCTTATTTAAAAGGGTTTAAATTATCTGTGAATTTATTAACATGTTACTAAAGTATTTCTAAATTAATTCGCATTTTTCCAACATATTTCTAAATTAATTCGCATGTTTCCAAAATATTTTTAAATTCATTTGCATTTTTCCAAAATATTTTTAAATTCTTTTGCATATTTCCAAAATATTTCTAAATTAATTCGCATGTTTCCAAAATATTTTTTAAATTTATTTGCATCTTTCCAAAATATTTCAAAAATTCATTCACATATTTCTGAAATTCTTTCTGTTCCTTAATTTCAAAGATCATATTGTTAAGATGTCATTGGCGATATTTATTTCACATTTAAATATTTTTTTTTTAATAAAAAGGAATTTGTAAAATAAGAAGAATTAAGTCATGGTAAAAATGAGTTTTCATTGTTTTTTTTTTGGGAACTCAATAAATATATGTATTATCTTAAAATATAGTTTCAAGTAATCTAAAAACATCAAGTAATCTAAAATCTATTATTGCTTTTTTTTTTTATTTGACCACGTCTAAATATAATTTTGAAGAATTTATATATTACGGCTAAAAATATTCAAATAAATCAAACTTGTTTATTTAATTTTGATTTTAAAAGGGAAATTCAAATATTAATAACAAATTATTTAATATCAGGAAATATGAATTAAGGAAAAAAAAAATATTAAATAAATTCCGAAATTATAATTTAAAAGAATCTTTTTAATTAATTTCAAAGCTCTGGATGTCTCCGTTAATTTCTAATTTGAAAAATTTAATTTTTTAAAAAATTTATTAAAATTTTAGTCAGATAAATGTAGACGAAATACAAGAGCAAACGTTTTTGATTTTAATGACACAACTGTGAACTTATCTTGGAAAGATAAAACAAATCTTTTACTAGTTAATCAATTTGGGATCACTCTTAACTTTTTAAGATCTTGCCTAACATTTCCTGTTAGCCCGATAACCATAGGTGACTGAGCCCACAAAATTTTTACGATTCTGTTTTCCCTGCAAGTCCGTAGACTGACTGGCCTCTTGACGAAGCGTATGACCAGCTGCCTTTAGTCAAACCATATGATGATGACAAAATCGTTATTAATCGAAAACCCTTATTTTGGCCTCTTTGTGGCCCCTTTATTCACATCTTTTATTGATATTTCATGAGGGAGGGAATGGAGATTACGACCATCCCCCTTCAAGTGGATTTTGCTTTGCCATCTGTTGCTTTTTAACGGGAGATGAGGGATGCTCTCAGTCGCCAGCAGTGATCTATCATTTCGAACATATTCGGTATTGAATTTTCCTAATGGTGCAGAATTCTGAACGAATATCTAGAATAATAAATTGAGTGTAAATATTATCTAAATGGGAGTGTAAATATTATCTAAAAGACCGAATTTAAAATCAGAAAAATTTTATTTTCCCAATTATTAGTATTTTGCTGTTATTTTACTAATTTTTTTCAATTTATGAAACTTACAAAAAGGTTTATTAGTTTAAAAAAATAATATGTATATAAGACAAAAAGTTCATTAAAACTTAGGTTGAATAAAGCTTATAATTAATCTGCTTCTTAACTAAAATTCATCACAAAACAAATTTAAATTTTTTTTTTTTTAAATTAAATTTTTTTTTTTTAATTCTTCTATTCATTTTTATTTCATATTTTATGCTATTTAATTTAATATTGTAAGAATAATTAATTAAAAAATATTTATAAATTAAAATATAATAATAAATAAAAATATTATAATAATTTTAATTAAAAGATTTATATAGTAATTTTTTTTTCCAACTGCAAAATATTTCAAATATTAAATTTAATTTTTTGTAGCAAAAAATAAAGTTAAAAAAAAAACGAAAGAAATTAAACATCTGAATGAATTAATATGAAAACGATTAATTGCTTTTTTTTTTTTTGTTATTACCTTCTGTGAATTTTATCAACATCAAACCAAAATATAAAATTTTATTTTTATTTCCTTAAATAATGAAAATACTTATTATGAAATATAATTCATAAATAATACCTCTTTGTTTCTAATTGTATATATGTAAATTACTTAATTAATGGTAGGTTTCAAATTCTTATTTATTGTATGGAATTTAAAGCCCAAAGCTCGAATAGTGACAAAAAAAAAAAATAATAGTGTATCGTATATTTGAAATATATTTTGCTATTATAGTAATTGTAAGTACAGTTAAAGAATAATAAAATGGCTCTACTTCAAAAAAAGTTATTTTTTGATATGATAAATTAGGTAATGTAATGTTTATTTAATTACAAAATTATATCTATTTTATCATCGCTCTTTTTGCTATCTTACTTGTCATTTTTTTACTTTTTTGGCGTCTATTTTATAAAAAATATATTCTAATATTCCAAACTTCTTTAGATAACGTAATAGATTATGCAATTTATGCAGGTATTAGGAAAAAAAAAACGAAGTTTAATATAACAAATAAAAAATATATGTAAATACTCTCTCTTAACATTTAAAGATATAATTTAACGGTGATTTGTGATAGCATAAAATCCCCAACAATAAAAAAAAAACCCTTCAATCAAGTTTGAATTCTGAATGAGGAAAAGAGATTTCTATGAATAAAATACATCAAATATTCATCACTCTTTAATATTCAACTCACACGAAAGCGTGTTTCGGATCCCAGTTATCCAAACCTGTCATTTATCACTTACGAATGTATACTTTTCCGCTAGCAATTTCAATATTGATTGAACACGTTCTCTGCCTTCCATTGAAGGAAAATAAATGTATAAGTATTATTACAGTTTAACAGGGAGGCCTCCCCTTCTTTTCAATTGTGGTAAGGGAAGATACATGTGGTGGACCAGAATAATAACGGTGTACATAAGAGCGTAACGGTACCAGCATACGTTCCATTTGTGTTCCTAAATCCCAACGAATAACATAAAAAAAATAAATAAAATAAAAATAAACGGTTAGTAGGATTTGAAACTACTTTTGAAAAAAAGAAAGAAAAAAATCGATGGTAGGTAATTTTGATGTATGATGTTGAACAAAGAAATACCACAAAAAAATTCTCTTTCAAAGTTTTTTATCTATTCATTTTTTACAACATTTACAACTTAGATGATGAACTGAAAAAAAAAAAAAGTCTTTACTTTGAATACATGGAAATGAAGGATGATAAAATACAAAATGGCAGTGTAAAAAATGCAAACAATTGCACGATTAGTAAAACAACATGGGAGAACTAGTAAAAATCTTTCGATTACAAAAACATAAACATTATTTTGAGAATTTTCAATGCAATGTATATTTCCATGCTACCTTTTTTTCAGATTCATACTGCAACAATTTCGGAAGCGATATTAAACTTTTGACTTTTTTTTCCACCAACACCAGGAAAAAAAGTTAAAGTTAGATTTTCTTCCCTTTTTGACTTAAAATTTTTTTCATTCACTAATTTCTAGTTTATGAAATTAGAGATAAAAAAAATTTAAGGCATGAAATGTATTAAAAGAAATGTACAAATTTTTATTTATTCTGCAAAAAGTATTTAAAAATTTTAACAGTTTTCAAGTAAGAGAATTTTGAAATAACATAATTAACATTTCAAAATTATATATTATAAGTCAAAAGTTTAGGATCATCTTACAACCATTTTTTTTTTTCAAGGACAAATTTCAAAATTAATTTTATCCTTTTTTTTTTTCCTTCATTTTATAGTTTGTTCTGTTCCCAAAGTTTCCAAATTATGGGTTCATTAAACAAAGAACTTCCAATTTTTGGAAATCAGGCATTAAGAAAAAGATATTTGCGATACCAGCAATCAAATACAACTTAGATTTTTAACATCATGGCATTACAATTATTTTAAATATTGTATTGACAAAATAAACACAAATATTAAGTAGGCACAAGTCTCGATACATTAATGAAATCTGACTAATTGACACATTAATTTTTTCATCAAGACAACTTATTAAATGTAACATTTTATTGTTTTATCGATTATTCTAAAAAGTTCGGTTAATATCAATAAGTTAAATCAAAATTATTCAGTAGGCATATACAAAACAGATAATGTATTTTTTCTGTCATGAATGATAAATTAATTGTTAAAAATATCTAATGGATTATACAAATATTCTAAAATATGAAGTTAATATTGTTACTTCAATTAAAATCATTAAAACATTAAATTCATTAACTTAGGATAATTATGTACAAATTTATACACTGAATGATTAACATTACAACTTGGAAATGTAACATACTGTTTGCAAATTCAAGCTTGGTGTCAAACATATTTTTACAATAACTCTGGACTGGCCACTTGGAATGATTTGAAACAAACATAAGTTACCAAAAAATCAGGCAAACAAAATACCATCAGGAGCGAATCTTTACCGATGGCACATAAATCGAACAACACATAAACGAAACGAAATGTTCTGTACAAATAATGGGAGACGATGTTTCTTCATACATATGACTCAGGTTGTCTATTGTCCAACTACAACCAACCTATACTGGCTTGATTTCGAAGTAGAAGTAATCATACTTTTCCTTTGGAGAAAAAAAAATCCACTCTTTTTTCTTCTTCTTGCACTTTTATTTTTATTTGCGGAAGTTGAAGAATATTTAGATACTAATAAGAAAGTAAGTAGCTTATATATCAGTGAAGAGATATTCTTCCCAAATTTTATAATAAAGTGCGACTGAAGACGAGGATCATAATTCTACAGGATTTTCTTCAATTCAAGTCACCAGTTTACAAAAAAGAGCACGTTGCAAATCTAGTTTCACTCGGAACATCTTTCCTGAACACAGTTAATTATTATAACAAGTCCCTAAAAGGTTACCTAACATTGCAATAAATAAATTTCTATTCTTAGGATAAATAACATTGATTTCAGGAAAAAAACTACGTATAACATGAATGTTTCCTATCTAAGATTAGAGCTTTGAGAATACCTAGTTGCGTTTGAACATGGAGGGAAAAAAGTCCACAGAGATATTGATTAATACTCTTAGGGGAGGGTTCTAAGAACACAAAATTGGCACTTTTTTTTTAATTTGCAGTAATATAAAGTTGATGCCAGATAATGTCTTCCAATTAGATTTGTAAGCATGGTCACCAACACGCCGGCGAACATCAAAACGTCGACGAGGAAAGCAAATGTACAAGGCCTGCCTTGACACTCACTTCCAACCGATTTTCGAAAAATTTTAGTTAGAGGAAAAAGAAGCAACAACCAAAAAAATTCGAAATCTAACATTTTGAAACACGACGTTTTGTCGGAAAAGTCGCCAGTAGGTTTCATCTCGTGGGCGTTTTTGGCACTTTTCTTTGCTGCCGAGATCGGTGGTGACCATGTCCTTCAGTCAACAACTCTTTAAGTCTCCAAGGCTTGATCTTTACTGGTGGTATGTACTCATCCATGCTGTAGGAATGATCCCTCTTGACGAAGTGAAAACAATTCTGCAATTTCGGTAGGGAGTATTGGCTTTCCCTGAGTGGTTACCTCTCCTGTTGAAACCAACGTACCATGTAGGATCGTACAACGACTGTAGCACTGTGTAGTGGTCTTTGCTGAGATCTTCGCGGAACAGACACAATTTCTTCCTGCCATTTTTCTGAAAAAAAAAAATGAAAAAAATATTATTACTCTAATAATAAAGAAATGTCATCAATAAAATAACGAATATTCAACTATAAATATCTTAAATTTTTAATATATTTTGCAAATTAGGAATCATTAACACATTTAGTTGTCACACTTAAATTTTTTAAAACTTAAGCCTAAATTAATATATAAAACAAAAATATTTTATATTTTAAAAAGTTTTAATTTCTAAGTTTAAATTATTCTCTTCACATACATACAGGTTACAATATTCTTTAAATGTGTCCAAAATTGTCACTAAACTATTCTCTAGGACAATTGTAAAACTACAGATTTATATAAAATCTTTAATAAGAATTCATTTATATCACTAAATTTCCATTGCAAGATTGAGCATCTACAGATTGAAATTAAGTTGAATTCTTTATATGTTCAACTTCTTTAATACATCAAGATAACTTTAATCAAGGGATGTTCAGAATGATGCACTCTCACCCCCACAAATCGAATTTAATTGAAAAATCTTGAAGGAAATGAGATCATCTTCAAACGAGAAACATGGTGACACATCCTGCTCATATGGCTCGTTGAATTACATTATTAATACATTGCAATAAAAGTGCAATGCAGAATTAAATTTTTTCATTCTTGTTCACACAAGTGCAGATGATTCAAAGGTAGTATTGCAAGATTTTTCCCAAACCGCGACGCCCCCGAAACAGGGACATTATTTGCAATTCGTCACACTTATGCGACTTTTTCAACGCAACTCCCACGCGGGAGAAGGTTATAAACGTAAACATGTATGCGTGCACAGAAAGATATGAAAAAGAAAAGAAAAAGAAGAAAAAGATTGTATAATATAAATGGAATCTGAAAGAGAGACGTCGGAGACTAGAAGTCTGACGCCCTGTTGGGAGAAGGGGAATAAATCGGTAGCTCTACAAAACTTAAAAATCGTATTGTGTGCCCACCCCATTAGTATGCTCTGTCCACGCTCTTGATGACTTTCCTTAGGTTTGCTACCTTTAGGTCTTAGCTAGCTTATTCTCTCGCCAGATAATTTGAAGAAAAAAATACTTGCTATCTCTTTGGAATTTAATTTTAATTCAAATTTTTATTTAATAATATAAATGTTTTTTTTCTTCTAAATATAGATATTCGTAATTCTATTGCTATATTCTTAGAAACGATTATAGGCAATTAAACATTCAGTTTTACAATAAAAGTAAATACGATTAACAGTTTACGGTTTCGTTTGTCGCTCTATGTTCATTTTGTGCACACTTTAGGCTAAATAAACCAGGACCTATAGTATAACGTGGATTCCTAACCACTCACAAACATTCATGCCACCGCCAGGGAATACGATTGGCAGATAATATGAGATGTACATTCGATATTGTATTCTAACATTTAAAATTCTACTTTAAGTAAATGTTATCACACTTTTATCAAAATTGTAGGAGCAACAATATAACATGATAATTTTAAAAGTAAAGCAGCAAGTAATTATTAAATACGTTTATCATTAAGTAGGAAGAAGCTAAAATGTTTATTTCCTCTATTTTTCGTTTCTGCGTTATCTATTCAAAAATTTGGTGGAAAAGCTGTTTAAAAGAAGTTCTAGTGCGTGATTTTAAATGGTAATTTATTTTTTTCATATAACCCTAAACAGAAATTCAAAATCTAGCAAAAAACATAGAAATGTGAAATAGACAATACAATATCAATAGTAGCCAATAGAAATAGCGAAATCCTAGCATTTCTTGGCAATTTAATGTTAGATTGAATGAGGAAAATTCGCCACTTTGTGGCAACCCACTTTCATATTTAACGTAAACGTCCCATGGGAGGTCCTGCTGAGGTTTAAGGTTAAGTGGGTCAGGCATATGAAGAGCTCTCGTTCGATAAATGTTGTACATTCTCCGAAAAAATGTACCTCTTTAAAGTTCTTTCGCAGATAAACTGACAACGCAGGATGTCAGCTAAGGATATCCATACATTTAACACATAATGTTGCGATACCATCTGATTGATACAAGAAATATGTGTCTAATATTAAATTCCTTTCCTCTTCCTTTTAATGAAAACTGTTTTTTTTTTTTTTTAATCTTTTCATAGCATCATTTTCTTTTTCTTTTTCTAAAAACGTTTTAACTTGTGTAATTTCAAATGAATTATAGAACCTTATCTTTCATTTTTATTAGTTTCTAAAGTAAAAACAATGATATAGTCTTTAATGTCTAACAGAAAACTATAAAATTCAACAATGGATTAAATTATCTAATACTTTATAAGAATTAGATATTAATTTTTGAAACCCGTATTTCTATTCATGAAGTGTCAATATCTAAATTTTTAGTTATTATTTAGAACAAATAATTTTCGCAAAAAAAAAAAAAAATATATACATTTTTCATTTATTTTAGTTACATTTAATTATTGACCACTTTCAGCTTAGTTCGTGTGTGTGTAAATAAATTTATTCAATGTTGTAAAAAAAAAAAGGAAAATCATAAGTTTATTAAAATTTATGAAATTTTAACTTTAAAAGTTATTTACAAAAAAAAATGTTATTTAATAAACCGCATAAAAAACATTTCCTTTTTTCAATCTAACAACGAAAACTAAAGCGATTTTCAAATAATAATAAAGCAATTCCTACAATAAGTTCGCCTATTCAGAGTTAATTTCCGATGGGAAAGAAAAAAAAAAACCCACCCAAAATATCCGGTTCCGATGTAATGATAAGTTGTACACAGTAGCAAACAGTAACAATAACGAAATAAAAAATCCATCCACTTCTTATAAGGCACTCCACAAGTAGCAAATAATAAGTTATTACAAGTTCGCAAGATGGCAGCACTGTCAATCATCTCCAGGAGATGAGTTGAAAAGTAAATTGGCACTGAATTGAGACATAATGGGAAGCAAGTAAAAATAAAAATGAAGCAGACTACCTTGATGTCTGTATTCGAACCTGGGTGGTCAATCGTCATGTCGGCAGTTACATAATTGACCATTAGGGTGGCGTCTATGCGAATGGCGTTCTGTGATCCCGACCAATTACATCGGCATGGAAAAGACCCCAGCTCGCAGGGATACGGAATACGATTGTATAAGTTATTGAATAACTAATTGGTTGCAGGGAGTGGAGGGGTAGGCATTCGTTATTATTAATAAATGGATTAACCATGGGTATGCAGGGAAAAAAATTTGGTTTTTTCTGATGAATGAAAATGCAGCAATATTTATAGTGGAAAAATTACTACGTTTAAATGAAATCTTCCCACTACAGATTTTATCATGTAAAATGGATCTTTTAATTAAAGGCAATACATAAGAAATCTAAATAAATTAAATTATAAAGTATAAATTTCTGTACAAAAAGTATGTAGTATTTTAAATTATCAAATAAGAAGTTGTTTTTAAAGTGAAGATGACATTTAGCGATGAAGTTTACTTTTTAAAAATATAAGTTGTAAATTATTATAAATGTATGCTTTAAGATAAAAAAATATATACATTTTTTCATTTATTTTAGTTACATTTAATTATTAAATGTATGCTTATAAGTTGTAAACATACATATATGAAATAAATGTTGTATGCATACATATATGAAAAAATCGCATTATCGTAATTGAAAAGTAAAAGTAATTTAAACGAAAGTTTTTTAACATTTGCCTCTTAAATTAGTAATGTACGAATAGTTGATTTTTTTAAATTTAATTTTTCTTGATTGATCATTTTAAAATAAATACTTAAAATTTATATCTGTAAATGAATATTATCAGCAAAATGTATAATAATTTTTTATTAAAAAAAATTGCACGAAGTTTATTTCAAAAATGATTTTTATTCTAAGCTTTTTACGTAATAATAATATTTTAAATAATTTTAATATTTTATTTTGATTTTTTAATATTTTAAATAATTTTTTTATATTTATAAAAATTTTTCACCGTAAAATGAAACTTCGATTGAAACATTGAAAACTTAGCTAAAATCTCTAGCTGAAAAAAATCTTTCTATTGTAACATTGAAAACTCTAGCTACAATCTTTTAATCTCGGTAGATCGCCTTAATATACTAGAAAGAAAGATACTTAACGGTCGAATTCAGCACATTGTAAAACAGAACAACATTGGTCAAGATTGTGGTGTGAAGACCTTTTAAAGTAGAAGCCAACTCTATTGAAAGAGAACATACCGAGATAAACTCTAATAATAGTCTTAGTCCAGCTTAGAGATAACAGTTAAAAGGTTTGTCTCCATCATGAATGGGGAAGGCATAGATAAATAAGAAAAAACATTTCTTGGTGGACAGTCTTTCGACACGATATCGCAATTGGAGCTTGATGTTTTGTGGCAGATAAAAGACATTCTCAAACCTGTAAAGAGATAATCTGGGGAAAGGTGGAAAACAGAATGAAAGAATTTTTAGAATGACCCCCCCCAAATACCTTTACCAAAATTTAAGAAAAAAGAAAGTTTCTTCGTTGCTGAGTGTAGAGCAATTTAAAATATAATTTCTTTTTTAAGATAACAGGTTTTTAAAATGTAAAGCAAGACAACAGAAAAAAAAAAATCTTTACTAGCTAGGTTTTTAATTTTAGTTTTCTTTTTCAGTTTAAAAGGATTTAAAAAAGCAAGATTTTAATTAAAATCTTGCTTTAATTTGATGCAATCTGTATATTTTATATCTCGAAAAAGAATGCTAGAACGTTTCTCCAAAAATCAACAGGCAATACTATTATAATAAAATAAAATAAAAAACCCCTCGAACTACATTTTTATGTAGTGAGAAATTAAATAAAAACCAAGTACTTTCTTTACATAAAGTCTACATAAAAAAGGCCAAAAACCTACAAAAAAAAAAAGATGAAGTAGGGAAGAAGTGAAAAACAACTTAATGGGTAAACGATTCTATTTGTTATATAAGAGAACACAAATATTTTCTTTCTCACTTTTAACGAAGAATGGAATGTTGAAAGACCACCAAGAAATCGTTTGATATTTTTTATTTTTTCTTGCTTCCCTTTACGATTGACATAAGGGATAAAAATTAGGGATGAAAAACCATTTTGTTCTCAAATGGAGTACTTTCTAAACAACAAAGTCCACACACATTCAAAAGAAGAAAAAAAAAAGGAACCACATTTGATCAGGTGAGTTACATTGAAGAAGGAGCCACGTTCAATACACGGGTAAGAGAACCATCTTGTTGTTTACGGCCAAAATGGGATGTAGTAAGTGAGTTGTCAAACAGCGAGGTGCCGGGTTCTTTTTTGGGGGCGGTCGCGGTTGGTGTACTCAGGGGGTTATAACGCTTTAGACCCATTCCTGTTCGTACAAAAGAAGTGATAGATGCTAGTCCCAGTGTGAGTTTCCTTTCCGCCTTTAGATGTATCTGAAATTTTTCTATCCGAACTTCCATAAATTTCACGGTTAGTTAGGAAAAAGATTGTCGATTAGATCGGGTTGAAGGATTTATTCGCGTGCATGAAAGAATTTTTTTTTTTAAAAAGAAAATGATGTAATATATTATTAAAAATTCTTCAGTAGATGTTTTCTAAAAAATTATTAATTCAGAATCATTTTTTTGTTTCGTTTACATTTTTTTGAATTTTGCTTTAACTAAGCTTAAATATTGCTTGTTTAAAATTCAAAATTATCAACTGATTATCAAATTATTAATATCAACTGATACATTGTAAATTTAATAAATTGAAACAAAATCCCTCAAATAAAACATAAAATAAAGGAACTAAACAAAAGAGGTTGTCATAGTTCATTTTTCCAAATCAAATTTAAATTGGTTGATTTAAACGCGCATAATTCATGAAACACGATTTTTTATGCTACTTATTTTAAGATGTGACTTAAATTGGAGTAATCATTCATTACGTATTGACCAGAGGTCATTCACCATTACGATGGCAGATATCCAGCAGATTCAGCATTATCCAGGATGGAATATAAGTGGCCTGTTACACCCTTAATTTTGCACCCACAATTTTGGAGGGTTTGCAACTTTTTTTTTCCTTTTTCGAACTTAGCAGAAGGACATTCTTGTCTACGGTTTTATTGTACTCATTCGTAGTATAGCCACAAAGTCTTTTGGTTTGACTTCATTTGTTGGGTGTCGAATCAGACTCTTCTAATTTGGAAACTACGGGCTATTCCCAGACTACGCCAACTTGCATTTGTCGACATTATGAAGTCAATTACTATTTAAACAACTCATTTCTTTATTGCCGACGCTACTTTCTTCTAATACTAAAAGCTAATTTTTGTGTAGCATTATATATAAAAAAAAAAATCCATTGAAATTGCTAGTAATTACACTACATAAAAAGCTTTCTATCTTTTCATACAACTGAATCAATTTCGTACTGGATGGGAACTAATTGAAAGTTCAAATAATCTTTCAAACTCCAAGTTGGCTGTTAACAACTTACACTCTATACCCTTAGGTTTCTTTCTTAGCGTTTAGACCTCTTATAAAACACACAAAGCGGCACAGGAGGGAAGTGAAATGGAAAGCTGCCCTGAAACAGACGTCAAGCGGTGACAGTAAAAAGCGGCGGTGGCGCCCAAAAGATAGAGATTCTTGTAGGGAAGAGTATTATTTATTTATTTTTTTCCTTTTCTTTCGAAAAACAAGCACTACTACCAAGGCAGAGAGTGATAGATACCTCAGGTAAAGTCAAGACCTGTTTCAGTCAATAGAGGCAACTGTGAATGATTGCGTCGGTTGTCATTCGGACTTTTCAGAGAGAGAGAGAGATGCACAATAAAATGTTATTCAGAGAAAGCTGGACAGCATTCCAGAAAGTGTCTGCGTACTGTATTTCTACATGAGATTTCAGTGTGATGGTTTAACATGAGTGCTTAGAATTAAAAAAGGAAATCAAGTTAAATTATTTTAATATTTGTTGTCTTTTTTTTTTGGATGTTTAAAAGATAAACTAGGTTGAATGTTTTGGATTGTAACAGACACCGCAGCATACACTTTATGCTTGGATATATTTTTTATATACAATTTCTATTTAAAACTTGATTGTTTATGTATCCTCCTAATAACTTTTTTTTTAATTAGAGATATTTAATTTGATCTATTGATATTTCCAGCTACTTGTTTATAATCCTTATTTAATCTTTTTTTATTGTATATGCACCTTATTTCATGACTATGCATAATTTATAAAATATTTTTCTTATTACGTGAAACTGATTGACAAAAATGCGGCCTGATGGCCAATTGGCCATCAGGCCGCATTTGGTCTTTGGTACCACAGGCTTCAGGTTAGAATCCTGGTTGTGGCATGGGTATGTTAGTTGCTCGTAATTCACATTAAACTATAACTCCAAGTCTAATTAGCCTAAACTGTGCACATAATGACCATAGAGCGACAATACAAACCATTGACAAAATTTCATTTATTAACTTGTTTATAGCAACAAGTAAAATTATTAAGTTAAAATACTTTTTTCTTGAATTAAGATTGCAACTAACATACTTTATAAATGACATCATACTTTTATTTTATAGGATATAAGAAAATTGCAAATACTCACCCTGACTATAAGTTTGCCCTTTTTGTTGAAGCACATAATTTTTAGTTTTCTGTCCAACAATATTAATGGCATTTTGATGATGCCTTGATCTGGCAGAGATGAAGCTCATGTTAACTATAAAATAAAGAAAAATTTGTACATTTTTCATAGAAACATACAAAATCTATTGATAACACTCATCAGAAATATTGTATAAATAATTATTTAGAAAACAAAATTTAAGTTGTCTTAAACATACCGTGCAGATTAAAATAACACAAAAATGAAATGACAAGTTCATTCGATTTTTATCTGAATGATTGAGGTAATTTATTTTTAGAGAATTATTGAACTTGATTAAAAAGGATGTTGAAAGCTAAAAGTTAAGAATATTTTTCAAAATTCCAAAATTATTAAAATTATTTTTAAAAAAATAGACATTATTCAAATAGAATATAAACATCACATTAATATTTAAAACTATAATTAATTACTTAAATATTTCGTTATAAGCAAAAAAAAGTTCAATTGTAATAAATATATGAAATTAAGAAAGAATTTTTTTTAATTTGCTTAAAAATAAATCTTTTTTCAAAAATAAACGAAGGAACTTTTGAATTTAAATTTAGGAATGTAAAGGAAATTAAATCTAAATAAAAAACATATTCTAAAAAGGAAAATTGAGTTTCATAACGATAAAATTTTTTAAAATAGCATTCATATTTTCACTTTAAAAAGTGCATTGAATCTTCAACGTAAAACGCCTTTAGTATACGACATAACATATTTACAGAAAAATATTTGTTTAAAAGAAAACACGCAGGTTTTTCCTGGGATGATTTTCGCTCGTATTTGTAAAAAACCTTATCACACCGAGCGCGAGAAGTATATCGTAAAGAACATAGTAACAAGAGAATGTTAATACCCAGGAAAACTTGACTCGAAGGAAGCAGTTTTCCGCGCGCTTTTACTTTTCTTTTTTTCTTTCAGCAGAAAAAGAAAAATGAAAAAGAAAACAAAAATAAAATTCTTTGAATACGTCACTAGTTCCTCGTTCACTGAATTTCGAAAGCAGGCCTATTCTCCTTCACCTTTTGCTAAATTATTGTGAATAAAATCGAGAAAGGAGAATGTAGCACGCTAAAAACACAAATCGACACATTTTTTTTTTTTTTTTTTTTTTTTTTTACAATTCGTTATTCTTAGAATATAAATTCTTTAAAAAAATGAATTTAATAATATTTATGTTTTATAATTAATCAATATTTCGACCAGTGAGCCATCTCTGACACTAGCTTGGAGGTGTGATGGGCAATTAAGTAGTGCTCTGGTGTTAAGTACTACAGGCTTCAGGTTCGAATCCTGGCTTGTCATGGATATTTGCTAGTGGTTCAGAATCAGGGGTCTGAATGGTCGAGTGTTCTAGCGCACTGTTAACTAAATTATACAATACTTGGAAATCAATTCGTTGCTTTTTTATATGCCTAATTCTTAATTAAGGACCTGGTGGCCGAGTGTCTAGCGCTCTGTGCCACAGGATTCAGGTTTGATTCCAGGCGGTGCCATGGATGTTTGCAATGGCTCGGAGTACACTTTAAGCAGTAGGTCCCTGTCTCATATGACTGTAGAACGTCATAGAGCCTAAACAAACTTCTCACCCACATCATTACCAGCTTGTGTAGGGACAACTGACGGCACAGTGATGTGGTGTGGTAGTAGTAATAGCGAGGATGTTTGTTGGTGGTTCGGAATCCACGTTAAACTGTAGGTTCCGGTCTTATTAGCCTAAAGTGTGCACAAAATGACCGTAGAGCGACAAACCAGACGTGACATTAAATCACGTATAGTAAATTTATGATGAGATCCCTGATGCCTTTCTTCAATTGGCAATACGTTAACAAATACACTTTAACAAACACACTTTAATATACATACACGTTAACAAAAACACGTTATTAAAATGTGTTTGTTAGCATATAATAAATTCAAAAACAAAAGCTGAAAATATTTGTTAAAAAATATATGAAGTGTATTTCATTCGAAAGAAATAAAAAACGCATACGTAAACAATATGAATTCTTTTTATCAATCAAACTATTATAAATCCCCGAAAAATTATTACTTTCACATTGTAACAGGCTAGCTAAGCTAGTAAAGCCAAAAAGCATTGTTTACCAGACAATACAATACGCTTTTACGATTCTATTTATTTGTATTTCTTATGGAACCTATCTCCATTTTACGATAAATGACCGCTTCTCATCACGAAAGAAGTACAGTATTCATCGAAATTTCCGATATCGACAACATTCCTCACTGATAAAGCCGCGGACGATAAAAAGCACAGAGACAGCGACTTTAAAGCTTATTCCGACGAAGAAGAAAATCTTTTTTTCCTTTTTCAATTCCTACAATTAGCTCACACTCTCACTATATATATCTTGTTCAAATTTTCAATCGCTAATAAAATACTTTTTATTCGTCCATTCGAGTTCAAATACGTTTTTTTTTTTTTTTTTTTAATTTGTAGTGGGTGACACTTGATGCTAATACAGTTTTTTCATAATTCATTAATTAAATTTAAGTTATTAATTTTAGTTTTTTTTAGATTTAAGTTACATGTATCTAATAATAGATGGCGCCAGATGTAAGAGGAAAATTTCAACTTTATTCATAAAGGACTTTTCTGCAATATAGTGGGGGAAAAACTAGGAATTGATTAAATTTTTTTTTTTTTATATTACTCGTTTTTTAATAAACATATAATATATTTTTACAGAATAAATAAACTTTTCTTTTTGGACTTGAAACTATTTAACACGGAAGAGCAGTGACGAATTTAGGCTTAGGCCCGGGCCTAGGGCGGAAAACTTTTAAGGGCGCCAAAATTTTCGAGGCGGCAAAAATTTGAAATCGATTTTGTTTTATATCAACTGCAAGACCGAATTTTAATGCTTATTTTCTTGCTTTGAGAAACTCAAGACGTCAATATTTGAAGGGTAAAATTATTTTTTTTAAATAATTAATCGTGTGAGTAGTAAAATTTCAAATATCTAACAAACAGGTACTAAACAAATTTTCGTTAATTATAGCATTTATCTATTGGCAATTAGATTTTTCATAAAATTTTTCTTAAAAAAAAAATCTAAATGTGGCATTTATTTGCCATAAGTTATTTAATTATACCTTTGTCTGGTTACTCAAAACTTTATTATTATTTTTTAAATCTTGCATAAAAATTTTATAGTTTTACGTTTTTCAAGGGCGTCAAATTAACTTGGGTCTAGGGCGCTATCCGTCACTGCGGAAGAGACAATCTTTCGTTTACTACAACTTAAGCCGCAAAACACGTATAATGATTCAAATGATTGTAAAAGCTCATTACCGTCAGTTACGAAAAACGGCTCCGCTAAGAAAGTTATCGGTTCATTATACTACACGATGCCACACACGTTCAGTCTTTGAGCAGCACAAACAAGGCGTCTGACTGGTATTCGCTGAACGAAAATGTCTTAATTAGCAGTAGGAAAATGCCTGTCTTTTCAACGCGGAATTCAGCGCATCGCTGCGTGATATCGTTCATAAACAGGAAGGTGGTAAATGTTCTCTCTCTTTTTTTTTTTTTTTTCTTTTTACAGTTAAGGCGGTAATTCAAGATTAGCTGGAAGTAATTTTGTTTTTCTTAACTAACACCATGCATGGGATATCTTTGATAGGAAATCTGTAAGAATACATTATCACTGCAAGGGGTCACACACACGTAGTTTTTCCTTTAAGTGAGGCTTTTTTTCCCGCCACTCTACTCACTTTCTCTACTTTGATAATTGAAGAATAAGGTGAGAAGAAAGGGATAATAGGTAGTTTAAAAGATATTATAATTTAAAAAAAAGTAACTTTTTATTAAAATTTGTTTAAACTTTTAGTTTTTAGTGAAAGAAAAAAAAAAGAGGAGGGAAGATTTTGATTTAGTTTCTTAGTGATAAATTATCATGAAAAGTATGATTATATTTAGCTGTTTTTCAATGATCGTAAATCTGTAAAGGCCGCGGGCCGAACATACTGACTGTAACATGATTATGTGTCATATACACATACATTGCCAATTATCTATAGTGTTTTTATTTCATTCAATAGTTGACATGTTTCTGTTTGAGTATGTGTATATGATCCAAGGTTACAGCCAGTATGTTCGACCCCCGACCTTTACAGAATTGTATATATATAATACTTATTTATGTCTATTTTTATACTACAGTTATGTAATATAAATTATTATTATAATTATTATTACAGTATTATTTGTGCTATTACAGTTATGTAATGACCCAAAGAGAAATGAGCATTTTAATGCCTATCACAGTCACTTGATCGTTCATGGAACATATTTTTTTTTTTTGCATTCCCCCTCCCCCTCCCTAAAAACCTTGATATGCTTGAACAAATATTTGTTTGTCACCTGTTAATATCTCCACAGCAAAATAGAATCACGTGTATAAAAGTATGAAATAAATAAACAAAAAATAATGTATAGTTAGACCCCTTATTCTGTAGAATTGGCATACGCTCAAGTCAGACTGAGCGGAGTCATGGGAGATGAAATGAAGTTACGGAAGGGTTTTAATTACAATAAAAAATAATTTTAATTTTTAATGATTAAACATTTAAATAACCTAACATTTAAAAAAATGAAAAAATTCCACAATAACTATTCAGACTTTCTTTCAAAACATTGATTTGCTTCGGATATATCTGATAAACACCCTTAAACAAGTAGTCAGTTCGTCCGTTTCTACTTTTAAAACGGATGTTTACCTTTACAAACAATCAGAAATCTAACTTTCATAAGTAGGAACTCTTCTTCGAGGTTAACGTATTATTAGAAAAAAAATTCTTATTTACAAGTTTATAATGAGTTGGAAAACAGTGAATAAAATATGTTTAAATATTTAGGTATTTACTTTCGTATTTTAGTGGGAGTCATGTTTCAAATATTTTTACGAGGTCTAAAATCATTTAAAAATTATCTATTAAACATCTTATGGGAAATATTTTTTGTTATTCTATATAACTTTTTCATATAGAGTTAATTCTGATTCAAAATTAAGTATTTTTAGTACTAATTTTAGCATTATTTTTAGCATTTGCGATTAAATAAAAGAAAAAAAAGGAGATTATGCACGTTTTTTTTCTGAGATGTTATTGTGATGAACTATCAGAATTATATCGGGCTTATGATATATCGAAGAATTTGTATACATCTAATGGATTTTATCGCACGTAAAAATTTATCACATGAATTTTTATTGGTTTATTTTTGGATAATTATTGCTTCTTTGTTTTCCCTATCTGGTTTTCCATTTGTTTTTAACACCCTAATAATCTCATATTATAATGGGAGAGACATTGACGTCATGTTTTAAGTTCCGCCCAGTTTAACCCGAGATGTTTTCCACATTCTTCTTTTAAAAGCATATTTTTTGTATCACTACACATTGCTTCTTTAAATAGAATCAGTCATTTGTGGATTGAAACATCTATTAGTAAGAAAATATTAACGCTAATAGTTCTTTTAAAAAAATCCATTCTTAACGCTAATTATCAAGATACAGTTGGAATTTTTGATATGCTAACTCACTTCAAAGTATGGCTAGCGATATATTTTTATATATACATATATCTTTACACACTGCCTTCTTTAAATAGAGTCATTTGAGGATTGAAACATCAATTGGTAAGAAAATATTGACGCTAATTGCTTTTAAAAATCCAATGTTAAAACGCTAATTATCAAGATACAGTCGATATTCTCTAATATACTAACTCACTTTAAAGTTTGGCTAGCAATATATCTTTATATACACATATTTCTCTACACATTGCCTTCTTTAAATAGTCATTTGAGGATTGACACAACTATCAGTAAGAAAAAATATTAACGATATATTTTTTTAAATCCAGTGTTAACGTTAATTATCAAGATAATAGAGAGTTTTTGCATAACGTTTTTTTATCGTCCAATATTTTTCTTCCTAGCGCGCATGCTCATAACAAACATTGTACCTATTGCGCATGCATATCTGTAATACTGCACTACTGAGCTATTTCTATGAGCATGCGCACTAGGAAGAAAAAATATCGGACGATAAAAAAACATTATGCAAAAACTCACTATTAGTTGGAATGTCTTGATATGCTAACTCACTTCAAAGTATGGCTAGCGATATATTTTTATATATACATATTTCTCTACACATTGCTTTCTTTAAATAGAGTCGTTTGAAGATTGAACCATCTATTAGTAAGAAAATATTAACGCTAATTGTTTTTAAAAAATCCAATGTTAAAACGCTAATTATCAAGATACAGTTGGAATGTCTGGATTTGCTAACTCACTATATTACGGCTAGCGATATATTTTTATAAATACATATATCTCTACACATTGTCTTCTTTAAATAGTCATTTGAGGATTGACACATCTATTAGTAAGAAAATATTAACGCTAATTGTTTTTAAAAAAATCCAATGTTAAAACGCTACAGTTGGAATGTTTGAATATGCTAACTGACTTTAAAGCATGACTAGCAATATATCTTTATATACACATATTTCTCTACACTTTGCCTTCTTTAAATAGAGTCGTTTGAGGATTGACACATCTATTAGCAACAAAATATTAACGCTCATTGTTTTTAAAAAAAATCCAATGTTAAAACGCTACAGTTGGAATGTCTGGATATGCTAACGGACTTTAAAGTATGGCTGGCGGTATCATTATTTTCCGAGAACCTCTTTTTTTTGTCGAGTTGAGTTCCTTTCAGTTAGCTTTGTTCCATCGGAAGCACGAACTATGAAGTCACTAGTTATGTCAATAGGGAATGAGGGAGGGGGAGGGTTAAAAGAAAGAAAGTATCTCGTGGGGTGAGGGGGATGGAGTGAAAAAAAAAAGAACCATAAATTTATGGAAGAAGAAATAAGAAAATGCTTCTAGAAAGATAAGGAAGTGAAGGTAAAGAGGAAGAGAGAGGGGGAAATATATAGTCTTCTACTAGATTAGATCCCAAGATTTATGATTTCGGATCCCTTATTGATTTTTTTTTCTTTCTGTTTTTTTTCCCCGCTTCAAACAATGTTTGTGAAAGTTGCCACATAAGGTAGGGGGTTTATTGAAAAGCTTTATTATTCTTAAGTCTCCCGCCACGCACTGCAGCATAGGTGTTTGTCTGAATGAAACGACCTCCCTCCTTCAGCTACTTTTCAGGAGACAGTTCGTGTTTATCTTCGATTTGCATATGACAAATACCGAATATTCATCAAAATAATATGAATCAATAATGAAGCTTAAAATATAAGTTTGTTGTTATTTTGCGTTGGTGAGAAATTACAATTACGCAAGTAACAATAATTAACATGCGATGGTTATAAAGATGTGTTTTTTAATATACATGTAATGCTAGTATTGTAATATTCGTTAGAAAAGGCATTTTATTTTTAAGGTTTATAATTAAGACTAAGGACATATTTATAATTAGGACATTTTTTATTTTATACCGAAAAGGGAATTTTATTTTTATACCAGAACCCTATGAAAATATTTATCTGGATGATTCCTTGGGCCTGATGGCCGAGTGACTAGCGCTCGGTGCCACATGGTCGGATTTGTAGCGGTTCGAATCCACTTTGAACCATAGGTCTCAGTCTACTATGACTGTAGAGTGTTGCGCGCAGGATAGACAACCCTATACTGTAAAATGAAAACATCTCCTGTCTCGAAATCTGCTAGCAGGCAGACGGCCTTTTCCACCATAGGCTGTTGCACCAATGAAGAAAAAGAAGAAAAGTAATTCCTTATTAGAATGTGCCCAATCTATACTTGCATTCATAAGTAATAGCACATTGGATTTAGAAACTATTAGTTCAAAAGTTTACATGTGTATTCTGGGAATGGATACGATAAATTTTCAAGTCGGAATGTCTTTCCAGTGGGTGCGAGGAAGTGAGAAGAACTCTGAAAAGCTCTTAAGCTCTGAATAACTTTGAGTCTGCTGCGTTTCAGTCGTTGTAGTGGCGAATAATCAAAATCAGAATGCCCTGCATTGGAAAAAATTAATATTTCGCGCTTAATCTTAATAATCTTAAAAATGTGAATTAAAAAAAGAGATTTAAGGTCTTTCTATATTTATAAGTTGAAGTTTGAGATTTTACAACCTGATTGATTGATAATACATTTATTCTGAGAATTTTAAGAGTATAAAATAAGTTTTTTTTTTAAACCCAAATAGTTTAGTGCTATTTTCAATGTTAAAAAAATCATAGGAAAAAAATTGCATATATTTAAATTAAACAACACGCATTCCATGTCGAGTGGTCTCCTTTCAACAAGCCGTTCTACTTAATACAGCATAATAATAATAAAAAAACCCGTTGGTATTGCGGCATTTTTTTTTGAAGACGCGCAAACAAAACAATGCGGGAAAATGAAACTGAACCCGACAATTGTCTTTGTGGAGAGGGGGAAAAAAAGCTTCTTGAACGGGTCAAAGGTAGTTTCGCAACAAGGTCGCGCTCATTGTGATTCGTTCAAATGACAGTGAAGGTGAGGAGACCCCCACGCGGTCTAGAAGAAGCACCCTCCGCGAGCTTATCGAGACAGTACCAAGTCCATCTGCCTCCCGCGTTGTTGATATCACGTGCTGGCGTACGGCTGCTCTTATCGGTGAATACCTCCACAATTGCTGTGACGTCTTCTTTCTAGATGCTTTTGCGGAGGGATTATTTTTAACCCGAAAGTTTTCGACAAATTAGGAAAAAGATATAAAAGGAAGCCTCGCATAATAATGTCTTTTCACCGATAATTGCAACATGTGAAATATTTTTTTGTCTATTATTTTTTTTAAAATCTTTTACCAAGCGAATTTTTTAACTTAAATCTTATTTCATTTACAATGGACGCTCGGTAAACAATTTTACATTTGTAAATCGCTATTTTATCAAATCAATTTATGGAGTAAAGATTGATATATATCTTATATTCTTATATTGAAATCTCTCAAATCTTATATTGAAATATTTCTGTGGTAATTTTCAAGGACTATATGTTCACAACAAAGTAATAACTTTTTCTAGAACCAGAACCTCCTGGTGAATAGCGGTTTGGAATTCTGAATTATGGGAGTTTGGTTCAAAACTCAACCAGTAATAGTGACCAGAAAGCTCCTGTATCTGTGTTGAAGGCGGGATTGACAAATCGGTAGAGCAAAAAAGACCTTTCGTTAGGTTTGGTTTGTCACTCACACTTCAGCCTAATTAGACCGGGACCTACAGTTTAACGGGGATTCCTAACCCCTCACAAACATCCGTCAGATTCGAACCTGAAGCCTGTGGTACCAAAGGCAGAGCCCTAGCCAATTGGCTATCAGGCCACGTTAGATTCGATGAGGAAGATATAAATTTTCTTATGCCATCATTGAGGACATTCATTCTAAATCGAACTGGGGATGGACCAATGAGACACGCCCATTCCCCCGACGAACGCTTAATTTGTTACGTATTTGCAATTAAATACTTAAAGGTGTTAGACGATGTTACCAACAATTTTATTTCATTTCTACAGAACATATCTAATAATTCCATATAGATCGAGTGATTTTTTAATGATCAAACCTAGTATGTGATTTTATTTTTTACCTATAAAAAATATAAATCCATCATACACGGCAAACATCCAACATACATTTATTTAAATTTTGCATTTTTCAAGTGCCAGATAGATTTACAGGAGCGTTAATGAAAGAAAAAAAAAAAAGCACTGAAAATGGACGATTATTTATCCAGTAACATTCTTCATCAGCACATTTAAAAACAGGTGTTGAAGAGATTAAACTTACGGCGCCTCTCAGTCGATGGAGTTCGAGATCAGAGTTCAAAGAAATAGTTATGCTCTGTTAGAATTTCCCCACAAATACTAAATCGTTTGAATTTACACGGTTAAAAACACCATGGCTGTCAAAATGCATTTTTAATAAATAATTATCAACCCCAAAATGTTTTTTACTCATTTATAAATATTAAATGCTTGTCAAAATGAAAAATATTTATATTCACAAAACAGAAAGGGAAAAAAAAATGATTTATGATCATAAATTAATAACACTGAAAGTGTTGCTATGAAATATTTTGCTTTTGTATTACTCGTACAATTTAGCATTATACATTTAGGATATTAATTAATTATATTCTGAAAATTCAAGCTTTATTATTTCCATAAAGTTTATTCATTAATTATTTTATACAACAATAAAAACGTAATTCTTTTGAAGATGTGAACGAATTGAGAATGTATGAAATATACAATAACAATACAGCTATTGATAAATATTCTGCATTTAAATGTTTATTCGTTAAATACGCAGATGTTCATAAGCAATTAAGGAACAATATAGTGTGTTTCCAGCAGGCAAGTGGTGAGACTTAGGCAAATAAAACGTATGTGTAAAATGTGGTAGTATATTAAAACGGATCAATGTCCAAAAATAATTGTTATATTTCATTTCTAATTATAAAGTTATTCAAAAATAAAAGTGCTATAAAAATATTGTTTTGATTCTAAAGATGTCGAAGTTTATTTGATGAGTTGCTAAATCAGTTTTCGCAAGCCCAGTTAAGATAGTGGCTCTTTCAAATAAAAATAAATGTATATTTCAATAAACAAATGGCTTTAAAATGTGGGATATGAAATAATTCAAAGTGAATAATATTTTAAATGAACAGATGTTTCTTCTTATGTTTTTAATTTATATATATATATATATATATATTACCATTGAATTGTTGTTTAACAATATATGAAAAACACTTAAAATATTCTTAAATTTCATAAGTTTATAAGTACTGAACACTTGAATCGAGAGCAGATTTTTAAAATGGCACTTACCAAATGGGTTGTCAGCGCTACCCTTGGCGTTGACTAGTTTACCGACGACCTGTACGTGGTTTCCACTGCACTGATTGTAGAGCTTGTACGACCTGCGGATGTCGTGGGATTTCCATGATCGTGTGGGATTTTCCCGGATCGACGGAGCTCCCTTCTCCAAGTCGACTGAAAAACTCTTACACGATGCCTGGAAACAAACAAACACCAACTTAGAATTCTATTAACATAAGTAAGAGATGGACATTTAAGTAAAAGAGAGTCAAACTAAAATCTTGCAGTTTTCAAATTTAATAAACCAGTGTTTTACAACCTGAAATATTTGAAACTATTATAAGTAATGGCGGAAAACATCAACAAAGGAAGTAATAGGCATGCACCTTGTAACTGATTAAACATTGGTTTTCACTAGCTCTGTCTATCATCAATCCTATCGTTATCCATCCAACGTTAAATTAGAATGTTTCAGTATATTTCGTTGGGCATGTCTCCTTAATGTATGTAATTCATTATGTTTTCTTTCGGTAGATTAGATATTATATTTTCCGTTTCAATGAAATGTTAGAAACTAGTTTATTTCCTAAAAAAAAAGTTAAAAAAGTTAAATACATTAATTAAAATGCGCATTCTAAAATAGTTTTTGCAAAAGCAAAAATAAAAAAGTAGAAATGATAAAGAACTAAATTAGTTGTTTTGTTCAATATTGAATTTATTTGAACGCAATCATATTATTTTAAAGCACTATTAATTTTCATGAGAAATTAATATAAAATTCAATAAAAAAATCCAGAACAATTTCAATAACAAAAATAGAACAGTCATGCCCCCGATCAATTACATTTTCGTTCTGTAATCTTATTATATTACTTGTTTATGAATCTTCTTTTGAAAAATGTTTCATCTTTACAAATATCGATTTAAGAAAAAAAAAAAAAAAAATTCAAATCCAATTAAATGTCTATATTTTGTATAAACAGTAAAACAATACATAAAAAAAACATTTTCTTATTCATAGAGATGACATCACTTTAAGTGCCGGAAAAATCGATCAATTCTCACTACAAAGAATTCGCAAAATGGTCACGTTCCCATCAGAAAACCTCAATTTCTCCCCCTCCTCCTCCAAAAACATGTTATTTTTCCAATACTCACACGTTCCACCTTGTCACAACAACATGTTTCGCGACCAGAAAACAATGTCACACGCGGAAAACGTATTAAATTGTTCTTCGAGAGATTCAATAGCCAGCAGCAGCCAGCGGCCACTGATTGCAAGACCCTCTCTCTGGCTTCTGCCACAATTCCCAGCTAGTTGGTCATGCCAGGCACGTGGCATGATAAATCGTCGGGAGTCAACGAGAAGGGATGGTGTACGAATACTTGACATGCAGGGCCCCGTCATGCCTCCGATAAGACCGAAATGAATGATCTGACAAGTCGGTTTCGAGATCTGTCCTGGTCAACAACGGATTCGTGGAACTGGCGTAGGAAGGCGGGGCGTCAATCATAGATCTCGAGCTATCTGTCGGTGCGATTTACATGCGCTGCATGGCGCTCGATATGATGCCCAAGAGTTGTTTGATAATTTAGTGTGCTGCAGTGTGCTTTCATAAAGATATTTCAGGCGTGAGAAGTGAAGTTCTTATACGTTTGGTGGCATATGTATATAAAAAAATTAATGATAACGAAACGGAAGTGGGAACGTGAAATTCTTTCAGGTGATTCTGCCACCAGCTGAATTTCTTTTAAAGCTGCTATTTGATGTATCATATTGAGATATTTTAAAGCCATATCCATAAATTCTTTTTCATGAACATTCAGATGGCTCATTTATATACAGAAATCTTGCTATTTATCTTCTTTTATGATAATACCTTATTCTTTGCAATGCTAAAAGAATATCGTTCTGTTTAAATACATTTTGACAAATATGTAGGATTTCCAAAAGGTTTTTTTCTTTGAATATCGTGAAACAGCTTAGAAGTCTAACTGCATATGAATAAGACAAATTTATGTATCACTTTTTAAATGACAATGCAAAAATCTTGTCTATGATAATGCAATTTGCAATATTTTCGGATGCCAAATGAATATCGTTCTGTTCAATAAGATTTTGACAAATATATAGAATTCCAAAACATTCTTTCTTTGTAGTTACAGATAAAGGAATAATAATTACAAAAAATAAAAAAACATGCAGTAAGTGTAAACGATATTTTTCACAGCTCGGTTTAAATTCTTGTTATGCTTGTAGTTTAAAAAATAAATGTCCTTTTAATCAAATGTACATTTGAAAAGTAATCAAAAGTCAATGGACTGTTATTAGCACTATTTTTTTTTCTAAAAAAAATAAAATCTTTAATTTCATTGGCGACAAATATAATCTGAATATATGCAATCAAACTTAGTAAGGATTTCTTTTCAGACTGAAACAATCTTAGCAAGGTGGCATTGCGAAAAAACTTGGACTGAACTTTTAGTTAACATCATAATAAAAAAAAAATGGTCATGGTCTTTTATCTGATGACCTTATAATGAAATTTGATATTTGCCTTCGTAGTGACATTCGTTAAATATTATAATTTAATTAATGATCTAGAAATGATAGGTCAACAATCTCATTAATTAATTTTCTTGTTAAAGGTTTTCCGGTTTAAAAAATGGCTTGAAATTGTTTTTATTTAAAAAAATAAATATATTAAAATAATTTCAACAATCGCCTCCATTATCTGAGTATCACATTGTCAGCTTTTTTTTTCTTAGAATGGAAAGAGCACATTTAAGTTGCTGTTAACAATCGCTAATCCTCTATAACAAAATAAACATTGTGATATTCAATTTATAATTAAAATGAAATTGGATAAAATATGAATGTATTTTATTTATTAATACAGATTCAGACTTCAATTAAAAGTTAACGTAAAAAGTTATAATTAAGGTTATTATTTGGATAAAAGTTATTATTTTTTGTTACTACAAAATTACGGATGGTTAAAAAATCGATGTTGATTGCTTATTTTAAAATTAAAAAAAACATTCTGGCCATCATACAAATATTAAACGTATTTAATGATTAAATTTACACTACTAGTCATTATTATTATCATTTAAAGTCCCATAAACTTTATAAGAAAGAAAAAGAATTTTATCTTAAAAATATTTGAATACTTTCCTAGAGTGTCTGTCTGAAAATAAAAGAAATAAAAAAATTAAATTGCCGCCACGTGTCCGTCATATTTTACGTGCGTCTGGAATTTCACTTTTCAAATGGATGGCGTCCATAAAGACCATTGAAAATCTGCACACTAACGTAAATGGTCTAAAATGTACCCAGACTGTCAAAGCAGCATAGCTGAAAATCCATTCAGACGTTTTCCCTCTACGTTCAGAATTTTTCATCTTCTTTTTCTGAAAATCCATCCAAAGCTCATTCCCCAGTGATTTGTAAGCCTATATATCAAACCAAAACAAAGCACATAACCATGGAGGACAGCGCGGAGTGGGGAAGGGGAGAGAATAAGGATTGTGGCACAAAGAAGAAATGAAATAATAATAATATATATATATATAAATATATATATATCTATATAAATTTTTAAGTTGTAGATGTACTGCAGATAGATCATCTTCCAAGAAAACTATGAAAATCCTTGTCTTCTTCATTTCCCCCTTTGAGTTCAATCGGCATTCGAATGTAACAGTGGGCGTGAGTTCTTTTGGAACCTTGCCAAGGAAAAAAAAAAAGGAAAGAAAAGTAATAATTCATGTCTACCAATATACATATCCATGCAACAATAAAAACAGACAGGCGTTCATTGCTATATAAAAGGAGATAACTGTTATTAAACCCCAGAGTTCAGCCTTTTTAGCTTCGAATCCGTTCGTTACCCTCTTCAAAAGTCTCAACTATAGTAGCATTTGACATATCATTCTCTTCTCAGTCATTATCCTCTTAAGATTAAAACTGTTTGTGAAGGAAGACGGGCTGATTTTTATAAAATTAATAAAAATAATTATAAGCTGGATTGAAATCATAATTTTAGAAGAAGAAAAAATTTTACATTTATTTTTCATTTTTACACATTTGCATAGTTAATGCAATCTTTGTAAAGGGGCATCAACGTTATTTCCTACTACTACTATTACACTACACCACATCACTGTGCCTAGAGCTGAGTTGCCCCTTTACAGTTTGGGAATGATGTGGGTCAGAAGACTGATTGGGCTCTGTGACGCTCTACGATCATATGAGACCTGGACACATGGCTTAAAGTAGATTCTCAACCACTACAAACATCCATGGCTCCGGCCGGAACTCGAACCCGAAACACCAAGCGCCAAAGCGTGAGCCACTTGAATATCAGGTCCCATGTTATTCCCTAGAAAAATGCATGGGAAGTAATGCTTTAAGCCTTGATGCCTCATGATTTGCGTTTTCGTTGGAGAAAACTCAAGAAAACTAACAGGCCATTTCAAATCCGACAGCTAATGCATTAATCATCACCTAGTTTACTCTTTCAATGGGTATTATTATTACAGTAGAACAAGTATAACGCAATTTTAAAATAAAAGTTTAGAAAATACATTTTTAAAAAAATTTGAGTTAACATTGATAAATTTAAAATGTGTATGTTTTGTCGTGTTGATAAGAGTGTTAATATGCATTTATAAATATTTTTGTATTAAAATAAAATTGTACGTGATTTTAATAATATTTGTCGTGTCGATAGGAGTGTTAATATGCATATTAACACTCCTATTGACTCGATAGTTTACCTCATAATCATAGTTAATTTAATGCCAAGCAAATATTATATTTAATGACAAAATTCCTCTTTTGTCATCTCTGTGTATTTTTATTAACATTTACATTTTTTGTTCGTGCAAAAATAGATAATAGAAATTTAAATAATAGCTGAATTATGTTGACAATTTACTTAAATAATTTATTCACGAAATTCATTTGTCAATTTTTATAATAATGAAGATGTAAGTAACCGGTATATTTTATTTCTTACGTAATTTTTTTCTTAGATTAGCAAAGGAGAAAAAAATAAGAAAGAAAGATAAGGGAAACGATAAATTTATCTTGACAAGTAGATAGTATGCATTACATCATAATTACAAAAATATTAGATAACTATATATTCAAAAAATATTTAAACGCATGTTTTAAAAATGCCATTACAGCATAAAAGTAAGCATTCATTTTAATAAATGACAGAGTAGAAAAATAGTTTATCCACCCTGTTCATTGCTTAACGACTTTTTCGGGTAAAAAAGGAGTGGAGACGTAAATTAAGGGCAGTATCATACTTCTCACGTGCGTTAACATTGTGAATTTTTTTTTTAATAGAAAATTTTTAACAGCAAATGAATTTTTAACCTGTTATATAATCAAGGACTTCAAAAGTACAGATTGAAGATTTCGCGTCAAATGAGCGAAGTAATTTCAGCCAATAAAGCAGTAATTAGTACTTCCAAGGTGATTCAGATCTCTAGTCGGGCCACAATAAAACAAATATAATGACAAGGCATTCTTCTTTGGGTGTAACTTCTTATTCTCTTTGAAGAATGCGATTCCATGATTTCCCCCTTTTCATACATAGCTACTTAAAATAGATTTTTATGTTTAAAAATAATTCCATTTGTATCATTTACAAACAATTTTAATTCGTGGGACCAAAAAAAAGGGAAATATTTACAATCTATAAAGATACGAGTTCTTCCTATCATGAGAAATGTCCTGTAATTTGAAAGTTTAATTCAGAATAGTAGTCACTTAAATAGATTTTTATGATAAAAAATTATTCCATTTTTATCACTTACAAATAAATTTAAATCGTAGGACCAAAAAAAAAAAAAAAAAAAAAATGGAAATATTTACAATCCTTAAAGATACAAGTTCCTTCCTATGATGAGAAATGTCCTGTAATTTGAAATTTTAATTCTGAATCTAAAATACACACCTACTCCCAGAAAATTTTTAAATTTAAATATTTCACTAGTCATATAAAAGACTAAAGTACAAAAGGATAGAAAAATATTATAAAATTCAGTTCAACAATTGGAGAAAAAATTATTATAATTTGGATATCGAAACAGAGACCTAAACCTTTCAAAATATGTTAGTATCATTATTTCGCGCCTCCAAGATTAAATCAAAAATAAAATTATATAGCTTTTCAAAATGATTACGTATGGGTTTTTAAAAATTATATTTTAAATTGGGAATTAATCCTCAAACAACAGTGAAAATTCGTCAACATAATCACCTTAGTTACGTTTGGGTCTTGAATAGGTAGCTAGCCTAGTAGATCGTCAACCAAATATATGGTTTGCAAAAAAAGAAAACTGTTTTTAGAAGAAACAGATCGCAAGAGGTAAATCTTTTGTTCTTTGGTTATTACGTGATAGTAGCTCGTAAATTTAGCAGGTAAATTCTCATTGTTCACATTTGACATTCCTAAGAACGGTAAAAATGGGGAGAGGGTAGCCTAGCCAGTATGGAACTAAATTGATCTTTTCTTTAAAAGTAAAAAAAGTTGGCATTTTTTTTTGTTGTATACAAATTTCTATAAAATTCAACTTCTAGGACAGATTTATTTCCTGATATCATTTTACAACTCCAAATTAAAGATCGCTGAAATTGTTATTAAATTAGTAGCACACAATTATTAAATTAGTAACACATGTTTATTAAATTAATAGCAGATATATATTAAATTAATAGCACACATTTATTAAATTAATAGCATGCATTTATTAAATTAATAGTCACGTTCAAAATAAAAAGATTATATTATTTCAATTATTAAATTAGCAGCACACAAAATTAGCAAAAACTATTTATACCATAGCAAAAAAAAAAAAAAGGGATTTGAAAAAAAAAAAAAGCAACATTAAAAATGTAAAAAAAAAAAAAAAAAAAAAAAAAAATAATAATAATAATAATAAAATAATAAAAAAAAAAACCACACACACACAAACACATGTAGCACAAATACTGTTATAATATTTGAAACAGACAATTTTAGAGTTTTTATATGTGTGTAGTTCAATTTTTTATTGTTTTTACTTTTTGATGTTCCTTTTTTTGTAAAGTCTGAGAAAAAACTGGACAATATATATATAAATGTGTGTGTGTATGTAAGAACATCTAAAAGTACAACAAAAGAATTCCAAGAAAACTCTTTTCAAGTCATAAGTTATTTCTGATAAAAACGATCTTACATTCTTTTTCTTTTTAATTGCAAATAAAAATAAGAAAAACCAGAAGCATTTTGTTGGAATCCTTAAAAAAAAGAACGTTTCTTCCTGAGTTTTATCGTTTGAAGTTGAAATTCCACAAGTTGCTTTGCCATTGTCCTCAAAACTATTTGATAGGAAGATTTTTCCGTTAAGTCTCATATTTTACGAAAAAAACAATTCTTTTAGAGACTTAAACGCTCAAAAGTACTTCTGTGATTCTTTTTTTCTTTCATGAAAGACAAAAAAAAAAAGATCCATAAAATAAATTCACACTGAAAAGTTACCGTGTGAATCGCCTAGCAATAAATAAATAAACTAATACACTCTTCATTCAATAGTTTTTTTTATGACGGTTGCAGTTAAATTTGAAAAAGAAAGCGTTTTCACATATTTGATTTATATTGATTTTCGTCTTATTATATTTTTTTAAAAAAATATAAGTAGTCTTAACTTTTTACTTTCAGCCATTTTTAAAGAGTATGGAAAAAAATACCCCTGTCTATAATATATATAAAACATAAAATTAAAGAAAAGTAAATGCTGTTTTAATTAAATAAAAATTTTTATTATATTATATATTTAATAATATATATAATATTAAATATATAATATAATAATACAATAAATAAATAATTTTTATATAATTCCTGAAATAATTGCTTTACTAAGAAAATATGTCGTGATAAAATTGATTACGTATATATAAACATATTTGAAATAATAAAAATTAATTGGGAATTTACTTTTGTTAAATAACTCTTTTAGGCGTCAATCTTTTAAGTATGTACGAATATTTGATAATCTTCTTACAAAACATTGTCTTTTATTGTAATGTAGATAATATATGCTATACATTTACACTCACGGTTTTACGTTCAATCGTCTCAGTTTCCAATTTCTTCTCTGCAATTGTCTTAATTAATTTAAAAGAATAGCCGATTGTTTAGAAATAGTTACGGCAACATCTAACTAATAATTAACGTGGAGCATTAAAGTTAAAAAAAAATAATAAAATAAAATGAAGGGTTTCATTCGCATCACACAATGAATGCACCGAGCTACGTAGTTTCGAAGGATTGCAGGAATTCAGAAGATCAAAGAATGAGCAGGAAACTTAGTAAAAGTCTAGTCACTTGACATATCAAGGTCACATACTACATGCGCATATTTTATCCTTTTTTTATTTTATTTTTCACTTTCACAATGGACGTATTTAGATACCGACTTTTTTTTTTTTTTGTTTCAATTTTCGATTTTGACAAGCCCTTCGTACTTGAAGCTTCATTAGCAAAACACTGACAGTCGGAAAAAAAAATCAATAAACTAACGATGACCGAAAACAATTAGCCTTTCCGCTAATAATAATGACAATAATAATAATAATAAGAAAAGATCCTTGCTTCTTAATCAGCAAGACCTAGAACTGCTTGCTTGAAAAAAAAAACACAAATGGCTTTTCTTCTTAATTATTATGCTTCCATAACAGAAGCTTGTAATTTCTTTTTCGCCTACCAGCTTATCACCAAATCTATCTAATAACCATTCTAGAAGTACCCATTCTTTCGGAAAACGATACTCATAATAATAACTTCAGATCTAAAGGGCTTGTTAGACTGTAGATGGTTCTTAAGAGCCTAAACCGACACCTTTTATTTCCCTTTAACGAATGGCAATGGCGTAATCGTGACGAAAAACGTGTCGTAGTTTTTTTCTTTTACATGATACTTGACAGGACCGCGTTTCGATGTAGATACTTAATGCTTCTTTATAATTGTATTATTTTATTACATTTTTTTCTCCGGTTTAATTATGAGTTCTCTGCTTTATTCAATGAATAGTGGCATTGGATCTACTATTCCATGAATATTGGAATTATTCATTCATGATATAGCACAGTTAATTAATAAATATATATTAATATTGCATATTAATATATATTGCGTAATATTAATTATATATGTATATATATATATATATTAATATTGCATATTAATTTTTTTGCTTTAATGTTTTTTAAAAATTGTTCTGACCCTTTACAGTGCATTTCTCTTTGAAAAATTGTATCATTCCTTCGTGATATAAAACAATTTTTTATTTTTGCTGCCAGTTTAATTATGAGTTCTCTCCTTTATTCAATGAACAGTGGCATTGGATCTACCATGAATATTGGAATTAATATTGGAATATTAGAATTATTCCTTCGTGATATAAAACAATTAATTCATAAATACTGCCTATTAAAGCATATTAATGCATTATGCCTTTTAATGTTCCTTTACAATTATACAATTTTTTACATTTCTTTCTCCGGTTTAATTATGAGTTCTCTGCTTTATTCAATGAATAGTGGCATTGGCATGAATATTGAAATTAATATTGGAATATTGGTATTAATGTTGGAATATTGGAATTAATCATTCATGACATAACATAGTTAATTCATATTCACTGATTATTAATGATTCTTAACAATTAATTTTTTTACATATTTTTCTTCAGTTTAATAATCAGTTCTCTGCTTTATTCAATGAATAGTGGCATTGGATCTAGCATGAACATTGGAATTGGATTATTGGAATAATTCATTCACGACATCACGCAGTTAAGTCATAAATATTGTTTTATTAACGCATATTAATGCTACTACCCTTTGATGCTTCTTTACAATTGTATAATTTTTGTCCATTTCTTCCTCCGATTTAATCATGAGTGAATTTCCGATTTCTCCGATTTAATCAATTAATAGTGGCATTGGATCTAACATGAATATTGAAATTGCAATATTGGAATTAATATTGGAATTATTGATTCATGATGTAACATAGTTAATTAATAAATACTTACCATGTTGAAGAATAAACTACACAGGTACGCTAGGGAGGCAATTTGAAAAACCCTGCAAAAAAAATGAAAACAAATATTGTCAATGAGCAAATCAAGAATATATATGGATTATAAATTACAATTTATCTTTTGTATGTTTAGATAAATATATATTTTGTATATTTACATATGTAGACATAAATTTGTATGCTTCTATCTGTAGCAATGAGAATAATATATATTAATTGTAATATTATATTTTTTATACAGTAGCCCCTCGTCAAAATACGAGTTTTTTAAAAAAAATATCACTTATCCTAGATAAAGCAGCCGTTTTATCAGGCTTTCATCATATTATTTATTAATGTATTTTAAAAACTATAAAACGAACGAGATACTGAATTTAAAAAAATTATTTTATAAAAACTTCATTAATTTTTATAATACATCAGATTTAAAATTGTTTTTGTATTGTTAAATAGAGAAGATATTTTTTTGCCAGGAGATATCTTTTTAAACCATTAAAAAAATACTAATAAAAATAAAATAAAAAAAACAATCTACTAAAAACTCAAATTTACAATAAAATGACACTTGTGAATAATTTTTTCCTCGATGTGCAACAAAACCAAGGACAATGACATACTTCTAATGATAAATGCATAGATATAGGTGATTAAAAACGCTTGAAACACAAATATTTCATTTCCGTTTGAAACAAATTTTGTACTTCAAAAAACGCATTTAGTTTACCTAGTTAAAGAGCAACAAATCTCTGCTCAAGAATAAAAGTATTTCGATTTCAACAAATTTAGTAACAACAAGCATGAATGATTAATGGAGACTCAATTCGTTGCGCTTCAATTCCCGCCTCGTTAGATATAGTATCTTGAAACATTTAAATTGCGACGTAAGGCAGAAAGCGAAAAAAAGACAGAAAAAATATTCACAACTCCTCTTATCAGTGTAAGAAAGATTGTTTGAAGAACCTTCCAGTTTGCTAATCGTATGTTTTCACTGAGACCAAACACGTGTTGGTTTACCAAAACATGTTGTTGCAAACGTACGCTACAAGATGTTTTACTGTTCGAATGCTAGCGGAGGGAGAAAAAAAAAAAAACGGGTCCTATGATAATAAAACACAGCTCTATTAAAATAAACTATTTCCTACTGTGTCCAAAAAGTAAGACCAATTTTCAATTTAAAATTCCGGTGCTTATGGAATTTCAATTTTTTGTTTTCATTTTTAGGTTGCTGGCACTGTCCTTGCCATCTGTGTGAAATTTGACGTCAAAATATTCATTATAAATAAATTCGTCTGACATTCAAAATATTCATATTCATTTGAGTTACGCCTGGCTTTGTGAGACGCTAAAACTGATTCCGGCGATTTTTGAAATGTACAGCAAAGAATTTGCATTAAATTTTTGTGGAAATGCATAGAATGTTGCAGAAGGCATTCGGTGAGCATTACTATATCGGAAAGAAATGTTTGAAGTGTTATAAACAGTTAAAAGAAAGCAGAGAACACGTTGAAGACGAAGAGCCCTCTGATCCATCATCAACCTCAACCGACGAAGCTCACGTCCAAAAAAAATTAAAGATTTGGTGCTTGCAGATTTGGTCGTTTTACAATTAGAGACCTTGCTGATGATGCGCCTCAAGCGCGTCAAATCTCGATTGGTACCGAAAACACTGAATGCGCCAGCTCCCACTGTATTCATTCTTCGTGACTTTTTCGCCAGAAATGAAACCCATATCGTTCCACAACCACCGTATTCACATCGTACGACTTCTGGCTATTCCCTAAACTCAAAATACCACTCGGGGACACCATTTTGAGTCAATTGAAGAGATTCAACGTGAATAGCCGTGCGCTTTGAAGGCCATCCCTGCCGATGACTTTTTAGTATGCACTGAGGATTGGAAAAAAAGTTGGCATATGTGCATTGTGTCCGGAGGGGTTTACTTTGAAGGCTATGAAATAAATTTGGAAGAATAAATAAAGAGTTTTTGAAAAAAAAAAAAAATTGATCTTACTTTTTGGGCACAGTAATATTTCTTCTATTATTTTATTTTTTTTGTAATAAAAATCTACCCTGAAATAGTACGTGAATTTTATCTTAAAGGATGGATTATGATAATTCACTGGTTAACTGCCGGATTAAAACATTTAAATATGCAAATATGTCACTACTGGCAAGAAAAATGATAGCACGGAAACACTGCTGGTACCTTGCCTAGTGGATACTCAGATTTAAAGTGAATTATTTTGGCCATTTTAGGTAATTGGAACAACAGCAATTTATGCTATCATATGTCCTCACAAAGATTATCTAATCTATTTCGTTTTAAAATATACATCTTCTTAAGCACCATTTGTGGTTTTTATTTAAATTCAATGACACAAATATAAATTTGAAGAGTAAAATAAAAAAAAAAAAATGTATTAACAGACAGAGAACCTATAGGTTGTAGTTTGAGATATACACAAAATTTAATTAAGGGGACTTGATGGCCGAGTGGCTAGCGCTCTGGTGCTTGGTACCACAGGTTTCGGGTTCAGTACCGGCGGTGCCATGGTTGTTTGTAGTGGTGCGGAATCTACTTTAAATCGTAGGTCCCTGTCTAATAGGATCGCAGGCGTTGCAGGGGACATGGCTACTCCATGTCCATAGCTTATCTTCGTTACACGCCCCCTGGCTGGTGCTAAGTGAGTAACGTCGGTGCAACCCTTATGGCATTAAAAGGTCACAGTCAAAGTATTTGCCAGTTGCATTAGAAAAAAGGATTTAATTAAGTTATTGAAAATAATATATCTTGTTACAACGCTTATAGTTTCAGAACAATTACATAGTTCTTAAAACTGTGCCGGTGAGTGTATCATTTTGATACAGGAATAAAATGTTTTTGATTATTTGGATGATAAATAAGGATAGTTTTATTTAGCTTTTAAAACATCTTCTTTTATTTAGGAAAAAAAAATTAATCTGTTTTTAAAATTTTAAAAGTTCTAAACAGTTATTGCTCCAGTTAATAATACATTATACTATTTTGTGTTTAAACTATTAGTTAAAATGACACTAACATCTAAAAATAAAGAAGAATGCATAATTAAATTTCGCGATGTTGTTGGTTTAAATGTAATCCGAAGACAAACATTGCAATCATTATATATTGTGCAAATAGAACTCTTCACAGAATAGCGTCAACTGAAAACACTCATTACAAATTCTCCTCAAGTAAATATTATCACTTAAAAAATGAACGAGGAAGTGGGAAATGAACTCTTACTAGATTCTCTCTAAATATAATTAAATAGTACTTAAAAAATTCTTCTTTTTTTTTTTTTAATTGATGGTAATTTTGAAGAGTAGATCAAATTATTTCTTCTCTTGGGTAACCTTAGCGTCAAGAAAACTACAGGGGCAAGAATTTTATGCTTTCAGCAATCTAAACAAAAGATTTTAAATGATCTTGATGAGAGACTTCGCCACAATAATTTATACTCCTCAAGAATCTTTTTTTTTTTTTTTCCTTCAGAAAGTACCGACTTTTAATGGATAGTTTTCTTTGCAGTTTTTTAATTAGCTGGGTCACATGTACCATGCCTGAAGATTTTTAGCGATATGATTCATTTCTCCCACAGGTGTCTATCATTTCTTCATTTCATACTTTGCATCATGGAGAGCCACCTTTTTCATGTAAGAGGCCACGTCATGATGTTAAAAGTGGTGATTGGCACAAGAGTATTGCTAGAGGTCTTTTCCGGTGTTGATGGGTGTCGTCGGCGTTAATTGTGTTGCTTCGATATGATAAGGTCAAGTAGCGTTTGGAACGAAAGTGATTATTTCGATTAATGCGGTGCATAGCCAGAATTTAGCTCTGGGTGGCATGGAGCTTTTGTTCTGGTTTCAAAATATGAAATAGATTTTTAAAAAATAGTTGCTATATGTTTAGGTGTGAGTAAGATTTAATAAGTAATAAAGCTTGTATTATGATTTGGAAGAGCTAATTAATATTTTTAATGATTTCAGGATGTTGATGGGAAACAGTTAAAAAGAAGGTATATTATTACTTTTGCATTAGAACTGCTCTTATAATATATCAGTAATGTCTCATCATAGTGAATAATAGTTTGTGATCATGTTCAAACTGATAATTCAATATTATTAAAAACTTTTTCATGGCCACTTTGGTTCAATAAATATTAACAGATGTAGACAGAAAAAGTGAAGCTTACATTAAATTTATTAAAATGCCAGGAGAAGAATTAAAAGGTATTTCTTTACAACTTGCATTTATTAAGGATAAAACCTTTGAAAAATGAGGTATTATAAAGTATATTTTCAACGTCTCACCCAGCCATATATTTTTTTTGGATTCTAGAGTGAAAAGCATCATATATGTGTATATATATATATCAAACTATTCATCATAGTTGTTAAATTTCTTTCTGCATTTTTGTTTTACAAAAACAATTTTTTTTTTAATTTAAAAATTACCAAATCATTTTCCACTTTTCTTTATCGACATTTATTGAGAAACAAAACCCATTAAGCTATTATAAGGCAGAATCTTTGGTTTTCACTTGAAGTTTATGTCTTAATGTTTCCCATCAATTATATGTTTTAAAAATTGTTTAATTTTCAAAATTCAATAAATATACTGATAATCTTATCTCACAGACAAACCTTTTGTATTTCTAGAGTTGTAAATTGCTGTTTATGCTCCTGTTAAATTGAGAGGGCATTGATAAGACATAATCTTTTCCCGAAACATCATTAAAAATCAGAATGGAACAAATTTGGAAGGAGCTTCATTTCAGTTTATTTAAACCTGAATGCTTAAAATGTACATGGCAGAAATATACTTCCCAGTATTTGTATTAATTGGGCTTATTACTGCGGTGTGTGTCGTTTTCTCAGAAACCGCGCTTGAAATGTGTGTTAATTAGGTTGTCTTTGCGAGTTATCAATGTTCAAATACCACTTAAATGTGTATTAATTGGACGTACTACGAGTTGTATCAGTGATTGAAATGCTGCTTGATGTGTGATAATTGGACGATACTACGAGTTATCAATGTTCAAATACTTGCTTTAAATGTCACGACAATTGGACGTATACGAGTTGCATCAATGATTTCAGAAATACCATTTAAATGTACATCAAATTGGACATTGCCTATGATATTGATACTGTTTTTGCTTCCACCATATCATGGTATTAGCTTGTATAATTACTTTCAAATGAAACCATTTATTTTCACTTACATTATGCTTCCTGTTTGCATTTTTTGCATTAGTTTCCAACTATATCCAAGGTATTTTGAACCCATGTATAGTAATAGTTTTGAAGCTATAAAGTCAAGATAATGTTGTGCAACAAGAAAAGCAAAAAACGACAATTAATACAATCCATAATAAAACCTTTCACAGACCAAAAAAAACCCCAAAGAAGCTTTCTACAAGTGGACTGAATCATAGGAAGAAATTGAAGGCAAATTAACAGAGGTTCAGGATAACATAAATAACTGGAAAAAAATGTGGGAAACGACATTAGTAGAAAAAAAAGGAAAAAAAAGAAAAGAAAAATTTATCCTTACGAGCAGAATGGTAGCCAACATTCAATAAATAGCTTTCCTCCTTAGTAACTGAGGTTAAGCGATGCGATGCAAGTGTAACGGTAAAAATTTGTACCTGTTTGGCCCGGCTATTC